>JAQQZT010000038.1:20112052-20124270 GCA_030068275.1 Clarias platycephalus | reverse complement strand
GATCTGCAAAAACAAGAAAGAAAAATTAGAACTACATGTTCAAGTTAAAATATTACACAATTAACATTAGACAGACCACATCGCAAATCATAAATAGAACATTCATTAGATTTCTTTTCCTGAATCTCTAATCATTTGTGCTCAATCTTGTACAGGAACATTCTCAATTAAGAAACTGATACCAAATTGTACACAACATTGAAAACTGCTTAAACATGCACAAAAATATTGCACAGGCTAACATTTTTTAAGCAATAAATAAGCGATGGAAAATATGGAGAGACTGGTTATTAGACCTACCTCTTGACCTGCAAATTCACTTAAATTCTGTAACTAACATGGTCTTAAACCTGTAGTGTGGGTCCAGCAATATACATATTTATTAACTTCTCTATTGAATGCAGTACAGATTTGAGATGTTATGAGATTTCTCTAGTCTTACCTCTCTTGCTCACAGCTTGACCTCCTCAGCACTCTCACTGTGATACTCTGCCACATACAGGCTCTTATCTATGCTGCTAGGAATGGGCTTGATCTCTGTGCCCAGCTGCTCTTCAATGCCCTTCAGGTTAAAGCGGTCATCATATGTGATCAGGTTAATTGCCAGACCCAAGTGCCCAAAGCGACCTGGGGGGAGGGGGGGGGGGGTAATGATTGTTACCATATACAGTACAGGTATGATTGTTACCATATGCAGTGGGTTACAAACTTTAGACCCCCTTATGTCTTCCTAAAGTATGCATGCATTAATGATTGCAATTTATAAAAAAATAAATACAATTAAAAGTGATAAATTCTAAATCCTCCACACTCAACATAAACACAGCTAACTGCTCAAACATCTAAACCAAAAAAAAATTTGTAGGTGTGGTCCGAGCTTGCAATCTATTTGAGTGAATCAGTCCTGAATTTATGCTCTTGGACTTAGCTGGTACAGACAGCGGTTCTCTGACCGCAACGAAAATCATTTTATATAAAAAGTTTTCTGCACATAATGCAATGAAAAATCTGAAGCACTGTCTAAAAGCAAAACACATTGGCTTGTGCCAGTGTAGACAAGACTAACTACGGCCATCACCATGTGGATGGTCACCCAATGAACACTAGTGAAGACTAGGGCCTTGAAGATATCAGGATCGCCACTGGCGAGTCATCGGTCAAGAATTTAAAAAATATTTAAGTGGTGGCAAACATACCATAATTTCCTGAACGCTTGGGTCTAATTTACATTACAGCATTTTGGCAGACACCCTTGTCCAGAGCGACCTTCATTTTTATCTGAGCAATTGCGGGTTAAAGGCCTGGCTCAAGAGCCCAACAGTGGCAACTTGGTGTTCATGGGGTTTGAACCTACGACCTTCCGAACTGTAGTCTTAAACCACCGCCTTAACCACCGAGCTACCCCTGAGCAATATTTAAACTAAAAGTAGTCATATTCAACCTATTGCATTAGTTCTAATGGTCAAGCAGTGCAAACATTAAATAGCGCTGCTCTGACTGCAAATGAGGTCATGGGTAATGCATCAGTATCAAAACTGCAGGGACCGCAGAATTAGGTTACAGAACTGAGGCAAAGATGAATGTAGCCAGATAGAACCCATTTGCATGTGAAATCAAAGATGCATATGCAACTTGGTTGCAAAAGGCTCAGTAGTTTAGCAACCTGATGTTACCTACATTCATCATTCCCTCTTATTAACATCATGATTTGGGTTTACTAATCAGCCAGCCAGCCAAAGTTTTACTCATTAAGGATTACAGAACATGTATTTCTTGGGAAGCTACAGAACAAAACATGAAGCCAAGACAAGACTGGGGTGGCTCTGAATATACTTAGGTGGCACAGACAAAGCCTTACAGCCAGATTGGAACACCACAAACCATCCATAGAGAGACAAAGCCTGCAAGGATCCAATAGGAAGAATGTGGAAAAAACTGGAGAAATTCACAAGTGAAAAGCTGATCAAAATAACCCCAAAAGACTGCAAACTGAAATTGTAAGGAATAGTTTTTTCAATTTGCCAAGAAGAACGGAAGAAACTACCAAAAGAAAGGAATGCCAAGCTTGTTGCAGTATACACAAGCAGACTTGAGGCAGTCACTGCAGCTATAAGTTCTTTAACCAATCACTAAGCAATGGGTCTGAATACTTATGCAAATTAGTTATTCTATCTTTATGTATTTTTCTATAAATTAAATTACCGTCATTGTGAAGTAATGAATAAGGGTTTGAAAAAAAAATAAGAATGTGAATCCACCAAGATGTGAAAAAAAAAAAGAAAAACGAAAACTTCACTGTACATTTCTAACCTACAAAGTGTAGAATGAAATTTATTTGGATCAACAAGCTTTATTTGGCAAAAGAATGCTCTAGAATTGAACAATTTTCATGTTTTACACACACTGAACTGAAAAGCATGAACTACACAAATGGAAACGGCTCCATGTCCAACAGGATTTACGATTTGCTTGGTAGGGGTTTAAATTGTGGTACAACGCATTTGTAATTTTAAAACCATAATTGTATAAAGAATTTTCTCCCAGATCACATGCCATATTCATTAAAGGCTCACTATGAAGACATTTCAACATTAAATGAGGAATGACTGTAGCTGCTCGGTCAATTGCAAATGGTGCTGAGAGGAACAGAAATATGCATTTTGCTAAAATGACTTTGTTTCGAATTAATGATGCCACGGTAACTTCTTAGGGTAGACTGTATGACAATTTTATTGGTGTTTCTCTAAAAGCTTATGTGAAACGGGTCTAGATGAAACATGATGCCTTTTTCTCCAACCTACCCGATCTGCCAATACGATGAAGATACGTCTCTCCGAGTTTGGGAAAATCAAAGTTGATCACCACATTCACAGCCTGAATGTCAATTCCTCTCGTAAACAAATCTTGAGGGGGGAAAGAAAAAAAAGTTTATTATAAAATCATAAGATGCTTTGTCAAAATCTACAAGTAACAAAAATTTTATACCTGTGCAGACAAGATTTCGGCAAAGACCATTTCTGAAATCATGGAACACGCGGTTCCTGTGTTCCTGTAAGGAAAGGGCAAAAAATAAAACCTTTTACCTTTTTTTACTTATACTTTACTACCATCAGATTCTAACCCAAGTTGTCAGAAGCACAGAAGGGCAAATATGCCTACCTGTCTCATCTTAGCATGAATGTAGAAACAGGAATAACCCAGCTGGGAGATTTTCTTGGCCAGGAGCTCTACTCGTTGAGACGAGTTGCAGAAGATTATAGACTGATTTATCTGGAGCTGAACAATAAAGCAGGGGAAAGAAAGTCTAAAATGTCTATTGTAAAAAAAAAAAAAAATGTTTAATTAGGTGTCCAGAGGGAAACTTACCCTAGAGAAGAGTGTATTAAGGCAATGAACTTTCTGCCTTTCAGTCACATACGCATAATATTGGGTCACACCCTTCAGAGTCAGCTCCTCCATGAGGTTTATCTCATAAGGCTTCTGCAGATGGGAATTCTGCACAGGACCAAGATCAACAGCACAGTCAAATCAGTGACCGGGTAAATACAGTAATTATTAAATAGTTATAGACATGGACAAATTAAAAGAAATAACCAAAAACTGTAAATTAAACAACAAAAGTAGTTGGCTCACTTGTGACGATAATGATCTTTAAACAAATGAACAAGATGATGGAACCTTTAACCTAATATTTTGATGCATCACTGCAAACAAGTAATATCGATATCTCTCAATAAGATTCTCATGTGCTTTCTCCTATCCATGTTCAGTGTGGCGCACATTACCAAACAGAGTGACTAATTTTCAGGTTTTTAAAAAAAAAAAAAAAAAAACTGAGTTTATAGAATAGTATAGAATAGAAGTGATTTAGCATGTGGCAGTAATGCCCCAACCCCATACACTCAAAACAAAAAAAAAAAAAGAGAATCTTCAAGCAAGTCATGAGCAAACTCAAGTGCTGCCTAAACTACCTCAAACTGGGAGACTAAAAAAAAAATAAAAAATAAAAATTTTAAGTTTGCTCTCACTCAAAAGTAATACGTTCAATTACAGCTCAATTACAGAGGCTAAAATTTATAGCTAAACTGTTGAAATCAATTTAAGTGAGGTGTACGATTTTCACATCCAGGATATTGTGATGATCTTAACTGTGAAAGGAAAATGTAGCATTCTGGACAGGATGATTGCAATAAACCATTCCGTTCATGACTTACCATAAACTTTTGTACACTTAGTGGGAAAGTTGCAGAATACAGTAGAATTTGCCTTTGTTTGGACAAGCAGCTCAGAATTTCCTCCATCATCTGCACAAAGTCCTGAGACAGGAGCTTGTCTGCCTACACACCCAAACACAAAACAAAATGTATAGGGACAATAAATGGGGCAAGTATCAGAATTATTAGTGGAATTAAAAAATAAATAAATAAACACAGTATCAGGAATGTATTGATTTTCATTGCAGCATAATCCACAATTGTGACGATCGTGTATACTGTAAACAAGGCATTTTACTCATGTGCAGGAGCGTTGCATCAAATGTGGGACAGCATAAAATATTAATGTATAGAAACAAGCTGTTAGGATTAACATTAAACCCTCACTACAAATAACCCAGAATGTCCATAACAATTTTAGTTTCTGCATTGTTTGACTTCGAGAGGTTACAGAACTTTAATAGAAGCAGTTTTTCTGGCAACATTTCAGGCAGAGGTTACTCTTTATGTACATTTAGCCTGTAAACAAAAATTCGGATTTTTTATGTAACCGACACAGATTCATTAAGTAAATTTGGTGACATATTTTAAATAGTGGCAAACATTACACATTTTAATCAATAACAGGGTTTTGTTTTAAGCTTAACGTGCAACAAGAAATCAGCCAAAAGAGCAGAAAAATAAAATCAGCCATATATTACCCCAAGGTCTCTAGGATTAAGTGTTTAAATAATCTCGGCAGTTAAAAAAATTTTTTTTTTTTTTAGACCATTTCAATAAAAACAATAGCTACAAACCAAGTTTATTGTTATTGTCTCCAACACACTGCAAGGGTTCTGAACATTAAGAGATGCGATAGTTAAATTTCAGACCAAAAACACCCATCTTCAATACTCACTTCATCCAACACAATCATCTGCACCTGGCCAACTTTGGCTACTCCTTTCTTGATAAGATCCAACACTCTTCCAGGAGTGGCAATAACAACATGAACTAGAGTGCGGGAAGATAAAATCAACACATTAAATGCAGGAGTCTAATTCAAAGCCATTAGGTTAACAAATGAAACCAAAACGCTCCCTTAGATTTAAAGAACACACCAGTCTCATCAAGCCGCATAATGTCATCACGGAGGTTGGTTCCACCAGTGGTTGCCATGACCTTGACCCCACCCATGTGTTTGCTGACCTGGATGCAGATTTGGCTCACCTGCAGAGCCAGTTCTCTAGTGGGGACAATGACCAGTGCTAAAGGGAGGAAGACAGGGGGTCCACATTAATAATCTATCAAACAGAAGGTCACAAGTACATGTGAACACCAAATGATGTATACCAGTTTTATTGATGCATTTCTCTTTATTTTTTATACCTTGTATGCAATCTTTTTTCAGATCAATACGTTCAAGTAAGGGAATGAGGTAGGCTCCACTCTTTCCTGTGCCATTCTTGGCTCGAGCCAGAATGTCTCTCCCAGACAAAGCAATAGGAATGCTCTCCTCCTACAGAAAACAGACAATTCAAGTGTTAAATTTTTTTTTTTTAATAATACACAGTACTAACAGTCACTGAATTTTCACAAGCTTAAAAGGTATACAAGCAAATATATTTCTAACATATGCGGTCAATGAATGTCTAAAGTCTGGAAATCACGTACAGCATCAAACCGTTTCCGCCCTTCTGATGCTTTGTCAGACACTGCAGCTACCTTATATGCTACTTGTTCTTCGGTTTTATCTTCAGCAAGTGAAAACTATGGGTTGAGGTCAGCTGGTTATTTGCTTTGGGCTGCTTTTGCATGCTCATTTTGGTTCATAATCCATCTGTACTGTGAAGCACAGTGCTATATGTTTTGCAGCATTTGGCGATCTAAATAGAAAGCATAACTCTGTAGACTTCAGAATTCATCCTGTCCATCTATCAACAGCCACATCAATAAACACCAGGTGATCGGCAAGACTTTTAAGCAAAATCTAAACTGCCCTTTTTGTTCTTGAGTGTTGCCAGAAGTTTGCAACTTGAGTTAAACCATCTGTATTAACATTCATTAAGGAGTTCTTGTCTTGGCTAAATGCTGTATTTTTATTCTTTCTCCAATTCACTAAAGAAAGAACTCTGCAATCACCCACTTTAGTTTTTCTTCTCTTGCCTTTAAGGACTTTTGGTGTTGCTTGCCAGTGCATTCCTTTTTAACAAATGTACCACATTGCTGTTTTACACACTCCTCAGGTTTCTCCCATCTCTGGTAGGTCTGTTCCCTTGTCCATTTTTTTGCAACAAGGAAAATTATTTGTAACATTTATAATGGATGCAACAGTTGATTGACCAGTGAACGGAGTTGGCTATTTTTCTGCTTAATTTGCTCTGACCGGCATTTGACCAATCAGCCACGGATATAACAGATTCTGAGCATGTGCCCGAGTGGTGCAACAAGCATTTTTTTTATGCCATTAAATTACCAAAAGGTGGCACATGTTAAAAAGCCACCGATCAGCACGTTTCACCAAACCCTGCAAGCAAATTAGTCAAGGTATTCCACGCGTTTACACCAGTCCGAAAACACAGCAAGAGAAAACCAGCCTTTGAAACTCTCACACATTAGAAGCCGCGTGTCTGATGGCTTGCAGCTTGTCAACACCTGCTCCTTGTCAAATTGAGGTTTGAGATTTTGGAGGGACATGAAGCAGTAAAATGTCACCATTTCTTTCCAATCCTACAGGTGGTCTGCACTAAACTATTCACACAGTGTCATCCCGTGAGGCAGGAGAGAATTCTATGTAGAGTTGGTTTAGAAACAAAATTACGCTGGGTGACAACTGATGCGTACCGCTCAGTAAAAATTTTGATCAATTTAAAGTTTAAATGCTAAACTCCTGTATCTGAAGTCAATTTGTATTGCCTAAACGCTATCCTTGGTTTTTAATTATGAAAACGGGCTACATTTAATTACTCGTGATCGATTCAGTTGTGAAACTGTTGAATAAAGTTATTAAAAGGTATGAAACTCAAGTTTTTACGATTCAAGGTCTTAATTGTAAAAATATTTTCAATCATGATTTTATAAAACCATGCTACATTCAGAATCAGAAAACAAGTTGAATCAACTCCCAGGTGATGTGGTCCCTGGTGATTCTCATTCCTAATTTTAATTCAATATTTTTATCTCCCACTTAAAAATAAAATAAATAAAAAGAAAAAGTATATACTTGCCTGGATAGGTGATGGTTTTTCCCAGCCCATTTCAAAGATGCCCATTAACAACTCTCGCTTCAGGCAGTAATCTTCAAATTCATTCCCTTTGGTAGCAGTTACATCCTGCACATTCATTACGAAATCAAATAAACAAATGTGTAGAACACTAAACATTTGTGTGCAAGGATTAAGTGAGAACTTACAGAAGTCTTCATGCGCATGTCCTTTGGGGGAAGCTTTAAATTCTTCTTCCAGTCATCCCCAGGTCTAACAAATATCAAAATCATATGTAAGGCACTGAGAAATGTTCTATGGAAAAACACCCAATTAAAAAAAAAATAATAATAAAAAATAAAAAAAAAACCCACACAACTTAATCATATCCACGTTTCACAAAACTTACTTTATGACCGTGTTTGCTGTGGGTACTGGCAAAGAGGTGCCATTGTTGACAGCACTGGAAGCTTTAATCTGGGCTGGCTGTGTTGTTTGAGGTCCCCCACCACCCCCACCAGGTCCCCCTGTCGGTTTCGTGGAGCCTCTCTTCTGGCCATTTTGGTTTGTCAAGCCCAGAATAACTGGGTTCTCTGTTCTGGCTGTACTCATGTCCGTTTTGATATTCCTTCCAAAAAAGTGACCAAAGACACTGGGATGTACACCCCTTTGTTGAGAAGAATATGTCCTTACCTCAGTCCAAACCAAAGTTAATGCAATTGTACTTCAAAACGTATTCCTCGAGAACATAAGTCTTTTGTAAAACATTGCAAAATCCACCCAAGTAATTATCCACAAATTCTAAAAGTAGGAAATTAATCGAAAGTCTCTTAAGAAATATCCCAGTTTCTCAAAATGATAGTCTCACAAACCAGAGAGAGGCTAAGCAGCCAAACATCTAGTTTTCCTTCTTTGCATCCCCACTGCTCTTTATCTCAATTTTCATAACCGATGACTCGGACAGTTTTCAACCTGGAATAAAAGAAAAATGTTCATTGCGTTAAAGAAAATACACAGATTACTGTCTTCACAAAGTTCAATTAATCTATACAACAGTTGATTCTTGAGGGCATTCTGCATTGGTCAGACTCAAGATTATATCCATCCAAAGTAATGCAAGTGGAAGTTGTGAGATTGTAGGCATCTCATAAGAACATGAGCAAACAAATGTAATAAAAACAATCACAGGCACATGTATCATTTGTTCATTTTTCTATACAATACCAGAAATATTTTTTTTAAAAAGGCAAACACCTTGATTATTCAATATTCGTCTCCAAAACCTTGAAGTCATTTTCTGCTCTTTTCAAATGGGTAACCCTTTAAGTAACTCTTCAAGGTTACACATTTAGAGTTAACGGTGTCAAATGCAAAAATCAAGCATCCACAAGCTCAATGCAAGCACAACAGCTTAATTTTCTACAACACACATTTTAAATAAAAAAACATGTCACAAGTAAACAAAGAGCAGATGGGCAAAAGGCTTAAAGTGCTAAAATATTTTAGATTTATTTTTATTTGGATTAATAGCATATCTAAACCTAATCAGTTTTAAAATTTTTAAATGTAAAGAATTATGTAAAACTACATTGTATTCTCAGATAGAATAGAAGAAAGCTAGTGTAGAAAGCTGCTTCCTCCTTGTTTGTTTGTTTGTTTTTTTAAGCAGTGTTTGGAATCGAGTAGGTTGCCAACTGTAGGTCTCATTCTCACTCATCTTCCCAGCCTTGGGTTGGAGTCCTGCAAGTTGTATCACCACCACCTACAGACCTCACTCGCCAAGACCTTCCTGTCCTTGAAAGCGGACTTTCTAATTTAGACATCTTAAAAACAAAAAGCCATTAAATGCTTTCTTCCCTGATCATTTAAAAAAAAAAAAAAAAAAAAAAAACCTTAACATTAGCTTCTACTCTCACTAGTTTTCGGAGCTGTGAGATGATATCAAGCCTCTTATATCAAGTGACTTGCTGCACAAGAGCAGTCTTTGATTAACAGTCTCACTTGCATGGCATACCACAGTTCCCGTCGTGAGCTTACCTACTAAGTGATTGCTGTTCCAATTCGCAGTCTGTTAATACTTCCTTATCACAAAGCACACAAAAATCTCTCGTGTATAAAATGAGCCAGCGTAGGTTTTTCGGTCACTCAACACAGGGATAGTAAAACTATAAAAGAATATCGCAGTTACAGCTGGTTTAACGACAACAAAAGATAAGTCGTCTATGACCTCAGAGAGGTCGTATATGACGTCATCGCGAGCGCCAACTTCCCACTTGTGAGGTAACACTACGCCGAATGCAGCAGTACTGCGATTACGTTAGCCAGCAGCTTGAGGGTCCGGGGCCATTTGTTTAAATCATCTAGTTGCGCTAGCATGCAGGCTAACGGCTCAGCACAACATTTACACCAGCTAACGGTGTAAGGTGTTTAAGGATACATGCGTAGATGTTAGGTTTTCTTACACGCGTTTTTATTCCTCACTTAGCTGAACAAATGTGAACTGTCCAAACTAGAGAGATAATTACCCGGCTAACAATCTAGTTACTACAGCACAACAACGTTACACTCAGCAGGTCTCACCTCCTCGCACACAAGGAACATATGACTCGGACTTGACATTATTTCAATACATCTCTAACATGGTAGTTATTTACTTGTTCACCCAAGCAGAAGAGTATCTACATATGCAGTAAAACAGTGCTCGTTTGCTAAGGCTAGCAAATATTTCACTACCTAATAAGCAGGCTAACGCTAGCTGTCTCTGCGGGCGTGTACTGGTCCTCGTAACTAAACAAACGTGTCATTTCTAAAGTTCTCCAAACCTCCCAGAGATACTTATACAACCTTTCCAAAGCTTAGAACACTGACACTATAGTTTACTAAAAACGCACCAGGGGGTCAGTTTGCTATCGAGTTAAACAAGCCGCAAAAGCAGACATCAATAACAACCTCCACTGGAACAAACAAAAACCAAAAAAAAAAAAAGGACGCCTTTAAATAGCCTCGACCTGCTCCTAACAAAAGAACAGCCGTGTCTTTCGACTACATTTACTTCATCCTACTCACCAATTTATAGGTGAAATTCCACGCCGCTTGATATTTACCTTTGCCGCACTGTTAACACTCAGGCCTGTGTGATATTTTAGGGCTCGACAACGAACAGGCAAGATGGCTTCCAGTCATCTTTAAACCCTCCCCCAGTCGGTCACGTGACCCGCAAGACCAGCAGTGTAATCAATTTTTTCCCCCGATGCACGTTGACGGTTTGGCAGCTCGCGACACGAGGGTTAAGCCCGGAGGTAAGACCGTCTAAGACCCCACGAGCTCTAAGAACCCATGTTTCGACTTTAAGAAACTGCTTATTTTATTTATTTGTTTATTTTTCTGAAAAGGGATTGTTACGGAACCCCTAAAGGATCGTAGTGTTTTTTTTAAGGATACTTCTGCGCTTGGATTCTCCTCGTCACTTGACATTTATGGACCGCACCGAGCAGGCTCCAGAGGTGGAGTTTGACTTCAGCGCAGGAGTGTGTGTGTGTGTGTGTGTGTGCGACACAACTGCAGACTAAAAGTCTGTTAAAAGTGAACTATCGATTTGTTTATAGATTTAAACATTAATAAGTGCAACAGTCAAATTACTCAGAAGAACCTCTGTGTGGTTCTGCAGGGTGCTTAGTAAAACTTGGTAGATAATTTCCTTATAAAGCTGCACAAATTGACTAAAGGGTCCTCAGTAGTTTGTTGCACCAAATACTGACTTTGTTTCATTAATTACTGTTTACTGGGCTTAGTTTTTTTGTTTTGTTTATTTGTTTGTTTGTAAGGCATCCTTGCTCTACAGCATTTATTTGCATGTGCCTAAGGCCGTGTCCTTAACACATTTTGGTTGTTGAACGTGGAGCTTTTGGAAAACTCCTTCCAAAGTGAAGATTTTCCAAAACTCAGTTTTCAGTGGTGTTATGTGGACAGGGGGAAACTGTGATTTTGCCTTGTTGTAACATCATCTTGTGTGCCGATGATGTCGTCGTCTGAATGCCGTCTCCTTGATTTGATGTCAGGATATTTTGTGTTAACGTTGCTTACTGGACTTTTTACATATGTGCACATACTGTACACGCGCAGTTACTCGCACATTATGTTAACGGAGGTGCCGGTAATGACGTTTTTGTCTAGGCTTCTGATTTGCCCCCTCTTGATTAGGGATGCTACTGATTTTCATGTGGACACAGATATTATTATTATTATTTTAAAAAAGTAGAAAAAAAATCAATTTTTCCAAGTCCACATCTGTCCAAGAAGACAAGTACTTATGAGTGTCCTTCTTGGGAAACAGATGTATCACTGCTCCTGGATTGCCTGCCTCATTGAATGAAACAAGAGAGAAACCAGTAGGAGACTCAGGTCAGCTGGCCTCATGTTCAGGGTTACCAAGAAAAAACCCTACTAAGGTTTGGCAAATCAGAAGAAACAGATGTAGTGGGCAAAGCTGCACAATCCGTGGACTTTAGATGATTGAAAGCAAGTCTAGTCCAATTTAGGTGTTGGGATTCAAGCAAAGAACAAATGTCAGAAGCAGAGCTGATGAAAAAAAATGATAGATCTTTCTTATTTGACTCATAATTTGTACTTTTTTACTTTTGTGAAATGGACACCAAATTATAGAATGACTCAATAAGTCATTACACCGCGTTCCAAATTATTATGCAAATTGGATGTAAGTGTCAAACATTAAATGTTTAGTTTTCAAATTAAACTCATGGATGGTATTGTGTCTCAGGGCTCTTTGGATCACTGAAATGAATCTCAGACACGTGTGATAATT
>JAQQZT010000038.1:20066244-20079009 GCA_030068275.1 Clarias platycephalus | reverse complement strand
AACATTTTGTGTGACAAACATGCAAAAGAATAAGAAATCAGGAGGGGGGCAAATAGTTTTTCACACCACTGTACACTGTTGCCTGTTGGAGTTTATTTGTACGTCACTCTCACAGAACACAGTCGAGGAAGTGACTGGTAAGCAACCAAGAGTTGCACTGCCCAGTTAGGTTAACAGAACAGGCTGGTGATATGGACTGCAAGCTAGCATGTCAACTTAATGGTATCGTTTTTAGGTGAAATACAACTTAAAGAGAAGAGAACCTGAGCTCACCCAATTGCTGTTTGCACAATTCCCTCTTATGGTTAATTCACGCCTCTTTTTTTGCCTCTTTACATGCCCAGATCAATAGTTCAGCCTTATCCTCTCAGTAAAGGTGTTAGCATTAAAATGTGCTTTGAAATGGAGTTGGGTGGTAATTTGGTTCTTGATTATTAATTCATTATTTATTAAAAGGGCCCTTGTTTAAATATAGTTCTAATAACAACTCCCCCTCCTCACGTTACTACTGGCCATTATTTTTGTTCTCTGTACTTACAATATACTTGCATATTTACACTCTCCGATACAGCAGATGGCAGTATGCACCTACTTGATTTGTGAGCCGCGAAGAGAAGAAGTGAATAAGGTAGATAACCTTTGTGGTATGTCTGTTATTAGTGGTATTTGAGAATAAAAATGTCAAGGGCATTGCTCTCACGCACCTTCCTACTTTATCAGCTATAGCTGTGTAGGTCAGAGGATGAGACTGGCGTGTACTATGCGCACATGGAGGCTTCAGGTGAGACAGATGTCACTAAACAATCAGATGTATCTAAACAGTGATCTAGGTCTCCGGTACAATTGGGTCCTCTATCTGACTGAACCAGACTTTAGGGTCAAGAGTTCTAGGGAAACGATCCCGGGGCCCTATTGCGAAAACATCCTTAGTTATATTATTTGTATTAGCTAATCTTTTACGTGTTAGTAAATGCATACTTTACTACTATTTCATTTGGTCTCTTTTTCACCGGAAATGCGTACTCCAGTAATGCAGGAAGTAACGGATTACCCTTTAAAATCTTAGTTTATTTTATAATTTTCTTAGGGGTGTCAGTAACTGTGACATACTGTACATACCTTTAGCATCTGACTCCAGCACTGGTGCAAGTGCAAGTTGGTCTTTTTGTTCTCCGGCATCCACTGAGATGCTCCTCTCCCTTTTGGATTTGGTCTTCATCATCCCACCCACACTTTTCAGCCCAGGAGATATCTGACTGGATTTTACTCCATGGTTCCCAGGACCAGTGCCCTTTGACCCTTGGTTGCTTGCAGGTCCTTGCTGTTCCTGCTGATTCACATTGGGGATCTGTGACTGGGCATCACCGGCCACTTGCTTCCCATGATTCGGCAGTTTATTTTCAGGGTGCATTTGATTGGGCGATGACGTGGTGAAATACAAGGGGGTGGAGATACAGAAATGAGCCGCGTCCGCCTACGAGTCTTGCACTGTGAAAACAGACAAGAAGATAGTCTGAGAAAGGGTCGGTACATGTACAGGAGGTTTCTAGTTTGACATCTCTCTGTTTATTATTTATCACACAGTGCTTAATATCTACGATGCAGAGGTCAATGTCTACGATGATGGAGAAGATAAAGGACAAGAACGCCACTGTAAAAGAGAGAGAGAATGAAAGTAGTAATAAATTCACATGCTTTCTCACACAAGTTTCTTTACCTCTTTCATCCCTTCAGTAATCTGAGGTGGAATAAAGCATTAGCCCACTAGCAACATGCCTAATGCGAGGAAAGGTGTCATTTGATCACAACAGGTGGAGCCTCCAAGTAAGAAAGATGATATTACGACTCACCTCACACTTTAATACAAGCCTGCAGCGCTGGGACATGCCATCTTCAGATCTCCTCACTGAACACACACACACTGATCTGCAACATAAATACACATGAGAGAATAAACCAATAACAGCCTGACAAAGGACACCAACACGGTACAAAATAATTGTTCAATTCATTCTTAATATGAGGGTCACAGGAAGAGAAAGCCAAGAAAGGGAAGGGAGGAGAGGAAGTGTTTATCTGCCCCTTAAAAAAAAAAAGGGGGCGGAGACTGTTGCCTAGAAGTGAAGTCTGCCCTATTACGAGGCTCTCATATGACTCAGAATTTGAAAACCACAAAACTATCTCACATTCCTCAACACTATTATGCGATTCAGTGCCATTTCTGTCTTACTTATAAATACGATTACTCTCCACTCCACGTGCACCCCAGACATTATCTGCAACTGCTCTGGGTGATCTGATCACATGATCACACCTGTGCTTAATGATGTCCATTTGTGATCTGATTGCCTGTTGTGCACGCTGAGTAAAGGGCTGGTGACACTGGATTAAGTTTCTGTATTTAAAATAGGAGAAATCTCATCACACTGTACTTGAATGCATAAGACATCACAACTGACCATTAACTGTACACATATATGCATCTATGTCGTGTTCGCCCCTCAGTCACTACTCATTCTTAGTTATTTATGTAGCTCTCCTTTCATAACAGACTTCTATCACGCATCACGTATGAAGTATGGTTTGACGACTAGTGCAACTACAGGCCTACTGTGGTACTATCCTTGAACTGGATGTTCGTAATTTCCTTAGCGATCAATAAAGTATGTATGTATCTATCTATCTAGTGTACGTGTGCCAAAGTGAGCATCTTCAACAGAGAGTGGGTCTGTCTCTGAGCCTGTACTTGTGAGAGAGAGAGAGTGCCTTTGACCCTCTAAAACACGCATTAGGTGTAAAAGATGATCATGCGGGCTTGTGAGAACAAATTTACTAAGGACATTTCTTTCTGTGTCTACAGGCCTTAACAAGTTTTTCCACACCTGTTGTTCAAGCAAGCAGACACCACACACACACACGCACGCACGCACGCACGCACGTGCAGGCACACATACATGCACACACATACACGCACACACATGCCCACAGACAGAACCAGTCACACAGACAGACAGAACAGTCACACAGAGAGAAATAGACAGACTGACAGACAGAGAGATACATGCGTGCACACACACAGGCGCACACCTTCCCGAAATACAAAAGTGGGTGACGTGGCCAGGATCCCACACAGCTTTCCATCTCAGTGTCATTTCAGGGTGATGACCTCAAAAACACCCTCCACTCCCACCACAAATGTCTTTCATATTTGGTCTCTCCATGTCTCAGTCTCTGTCTCTCTCTCGAGCACGTACACACACACAAAATATCGCCTCTGCAAGTTGCCATTCTCTTTTAAATGCCTTTTTCAGATACACCTCTCTATCTTTAACAGCTTTTCAGGGGAAACCTTGAGTGCTGTATTGGCTTCCAGAATTAATGTCATGTCCACATCATGAAGTACCATGGAAGTCATGATACCTGAGGTAGGGGTAAGAAGAGGAAGTTCAGGATAAAACAATGATTCTCTGAAGTTCTATCAGAGGCTTTTTATGTTAGAAATACATTACTGCCATCAGTCAGTTCAAGCTTTAAAGACGTACTGTATACCTACTGGAGTTTAATACGGACTGCACACTCCTACACAGAAACAACCTTTGTGAGGTATTTCTTTGTGTGCGTGTGTTACAGAAAAGTTAACAGAAACCTTAACTTTTACTCAAACCTTAACCATACCTCTGTAAACAAAAAAGTGCCATAAAAAAAAATCCTGAATTTTTTACTTTTGCATATTTGTCACACTTAAATGATTCAGATCATCAAACTAATTTCAGTATTACATACATGCATACATACTGTACATATGCATACAGCAGTTAATCACCAGTTATTCACCATCTGACACATTAGTATTTTATAACATGTAATAGTACACTTCCTGACATTAATGTAGACTTATAAATAAATCTTTCATATTGCTACTCGGAAACATTCGATCCTCTTCTATACGCATATTCCAGCAAAAATAGTAGCCTCAGCATAACTGCATTTAACCGTACACACTTTCACAGCTAAATATATAAAGTATATAAGAAGTATTATTTATCTAGTGCCGGGTGACATGACACAACCTCAGATTACTACCACCATTAACTGAACATTTTACCTCGATTATGATTAACAAACAATTATTATTATTATAATTATTTATTTTAGCCCTCATAGTTTGCTGATGGCACTTTTGGACTGTAAATATCCTCAGCTAATAAAGACGGGAGATAACAATAGAGTTTTTCTAACAAACAGAGCTCTCCATGTTGCTTCTATGTTGCTCCATGTGGCTGTAGCCGGTACAGTATGTAAATACATATGCGGGTTTATGTTTCAAGGGGACACACAGTGGGGAAAATATTAACAGAATAAGAAAAAAAAAAAGAAATAAATGGCATGGACAAGATAACATCTATTCGAGATATTGAATGTCTGTTTCGTTTAATTTCCGGTCCAAAACGGTCTAGCACCAGTTATTTTTATTGCATATATTGGTCATATTTATATATTCATGTTTTATTGCATAACATCGAGAAGGATGGTAAAACCTGAACATGCGTTTTAATGATTAAAAATGTGTACAATACTGTGTGTTCACCTGAGGGTAGATCTTGATTCCATGCTGGCCTTTAAGATTAGTTCATTATGAATGTTTCATTTGCTGAGGTACTTTTTCAGACACCTCAGCCTACAAAAACTATTTCAGGGGACACCAGTACCCCGAAGCCCCCCAACCATCAGAAATCAGACAGTATTAATACACCTGCTAATACACCTGAAATGGCAGGCAGTGCTCGACACTTCAGCTCATGTTACCTTCTCTGCGAGTATACTTGATGTATTGTAGAATACCTGAGAAGGATTCCCTGTGGTTGACCTACCTAATATATATCATCCTTATTTTGTTTCATATTTAACACATTTTTAGTGATTCTAATAAACAACCATGTGTATATACAGAAAATATACTTATATCACATTACATCACATATGATCAGCCCATGTGGTCATTTTTATAAATTATATACTTAAAAAGTATACAGGAAATGTGACCTCATCAATACAGGCCCTCGGTACAGGGCAGACACTAGCCAGTTAGTTCAAATCGGGCTGTTAATCTCTCCTTAAGCCTTTTATAACTAGTACATGATGGTATAACACACACACAGAGAGAGAGCGAGAGAGAGAGTGAGAGAGAGAGAGAGAGAGAGAGAGAGAGAGAGAGAGAGAGCATGCACATAATTTCTCTCACTCACTCACTCTTTTTTATATTGCTGACCATGTTAAGGAGAGCAGCACTATGGTCATGTTCAAAAGTTAGCACCCCCTCTTTTAATTCTATGTGTTTTGGTGTAAAGACATAGTGAAAATCATCTGATCATAGTGGGTCTTTGTATTAAGCAAATACAACCTCAGAAAAAAAAAAAAAAAAAAAAAGAAGCATATAACCTTTTTTCAGAATACAATTATTTCTTTAACAAAAATAGAGAGAGAAAAAAAAGAGAAAAAACATAGAAGACGACTGAATGAGTAAGGTTTGTTTGGAAGACAAGGTTTCTAGAACAATGTCCTGTGGACAAATGAGACCAAAGTGGAGTTGTTCGGCCTTAATTGCAAGTTACCGTACATGTTTTGAAAAGGAAAAAAAAAAAAAAAACAGCATTTTAGCAGAAACACCTCATACAACTGGGAAAGCTTGGTCGAAATCGGCTCGTGCGACAGTACACTGATCCGAAGACCCTTCAGTAAATCCACATTAGAATGGCCTAGTCAAAGTCCAGACCTCAACCCAAGTTCAGATTTTTCTCATATTTCACGCAAAAACACACAGAATTGAAAGAGAGGGAACTAACTATTATACATGTCTGTAAGTAAAGTTTGCTGTACATTTAAAGTGGAAATGGAGCAATCAAATACAATGCATTGACAATTTGGGAGTAGATCTGACAATGATGCACATATTCCTGCACAATCACAGATACACTTACTGTACATGATCAGCCTCATCTGTCTAGACAATGGTCTGCTGTGGCAAGTTGCCCTTTGGCCTGCTGATGTACGAAGGGCCCTTGAGCACTCCCTTGAGCACTCCCTTCAGCACCATTAAGCCTGTGCTCTGTGGACATTTAGATCGGGGCCCTTTTGTCTTACTAGAAAACAGTTTTCCTGTTTCCCCGACAGCAGACTACAACCAGATAACACAGACAGTGGAGCTTCTTTGAGTGCTGAGGGTTAAAAAAGGAAAACTACCCACATCCTTTAATGTCTGTTTATTAAACAGGAACTAGTCTCACTGAACCTTACCTAATGCTAAAGCTGACAGGCACACACATACATGCGCACACACACACACATGTTTTAAAAAACCTAGTACAGTGCACACAGTCATTTGACACATATCTTCATTCTTCTCAGACTTTTACCATGTCTTCTGTGATGACAGCTCCTTCTCCTCTTTATAAAACATGATGTCCTATCTTTCATGGTGATACACTCTCTACCCATCACTGACTCACTGTCTATACCCTTCTCTCGCTCTCAGCCTGGCTTACTGTTTGCCTGTTTTCTTAAATCTCCGTCATCTGAGCCTATTTCTCAGTGTTGCATGGCAGTGTGGTATGAGTAGCTGCCGACGGTTAGATTAAACAAATATTGTTTAGCGTTACAATATTTAGGAATATTGTAAGCGTCCTCTTTAGGAATGCTATAATTTTATAAAAACACATTTAGAAAGTTTTAGTGCCACTTAGATGTCCAGCAATCTAATGAAATTGCCATTTGTCATGTTTTTAAACTTGTGTCTGTGTGACTGATTCATTGCCGGAGCATGGCAACTGTACTATTGGTTGTTACAGTATAATGTGTACTGTAATGCTCTGGAGGAATGAACAGTTTAAGAATAAATGGACAGACACACAAGTTCAGGAATATTAACGCTGGAAAGCGTACTGTATCGGTCAATAGACTGTAAAGGGTCATTTTTATTTACTATTTATAGCTGTAAAAAAATTACATTTTAAACAGCAGTGCACAAATATAATTAAGATCGGAGAAAGTATCATAAATGTAAAACTTTTTTTTTTTAATCAGAAGGCAACATCTGCATTCCTTACCTAGCATCAAGAGGCTCTCACACATACCGAAATGCTTTTCTAATATGCGACTGTCCTTCTATACTCACTCGTTACAAATGGAACAAAGCAGTGTCAGGGAATAACCAAATCGAAACTCTGCGCCAAACGTTTTTTTAATAAACACAGACATTAGTCACTTTATATTTGGCGAGGCTAAATTAGTATATCAATATATCTGAATATCAGAATTTCTGCATTTTTAAGAGACAATCCATTCCTCTTATCAACCAGACTGTGTGCAGCAGTGCTGAATAGTGGTATTTGTAATTGCATACTTGACATCATTTAAAGAGACTTGGCAATATTCCCCGACTGGTGAGCATGCTGACGTGGCTGTCGAGTGATGTGTTTTGCATTATCACAACAGTATCGGTTTAGTGATCAGACAGTTGAGAGACAATCGACCTGTAAAGATGAAGTGATTATCGTCCGATTTCGAATGGCGGCCGGTCAATCTGAACACCCTTAATGTCACTGCCACATAACGCTGCCGAGTCTAGACCTGACCAACTGAAGCAACCCAGATCATAACACTGCCTCCACAGGCTTGTACGATAGGCACTACGCAGAATGGATGCATCACTTTAGTGCTTCCCTTCTTACCTTAATGCACTCATCACTGGTACAGGGTCAGTCTTGATTTATTAGACAACACGACCTTCATACATTGCTCCAACGTCCAAATCTTTATGCTTCCTTGCAAATTGAAGCCCTTTTTTCTGATTGGCCTCACTAACATCTGGATGACTGACTGACAAGCAAAATCATTGCACCACATGAATGATTAATGACATCGTCACGAACATTCCTAAAGAGATGATTAATTAATGGAGATTAATAGATTATATGTGTGTGTGTGTGTGTGTGTGTGTGTGTGTGTGTATACACACACATATACACTATTAGTCCCCTACTTACAAACGAGCTCTGTTCCAGGAGCACGTTCGTAAGTCGGATTTGTTTGTAAGTCAGGGATAAAGTGAGTCTTATACACCTTTGACACAAATTTACAATATAAAGCATACTAATCCACTTGACTAAATCTCTCCTCTTTCCCAACACTGCCATAACGTGGCCAAAAACCATACCCGCGCCTAAGGAAATTAATCTCATAGTGAAATTCTGCATTGTCTCTGCGTCACAAATCACAAAGCAGAATCCCGAACGGCATTTTGTCTCAGAGCAAATTTCCCCATAAGAAATAATGGAAACTCCAATGATTCGTTCCGCAACAGGGGAGGGGGGTATTGTGTAGAACGACTTTCAAACACACATGCGCACACATACATGCACAGATGTTAACGTTTCTTAGCCTGCAAACTTTATCCTGCATTTTACCATTGAAAATAATCACTGCAGACGGAGAAGGACGAGGAGGAGGCAGGCTATTGTGTAGGACGACACACACACACACACACGGATGTTGACTTTACTTAGACTGCAAACCATGTTTGAGAGAGGAATCCCAGACACCATTCTGTAAAAGATTTCCACTGTATTACACTGTTGAACTCTGTTACTGTATGTTGAGGATATTCTGAAATTAGGATTATTCTCCATCAGGACAGATTGACAGGACTGATTCATTGGAACCGGTGAGGCCAACACATTTCTCCTGCACCCCACACATACAATATACCAGACTTGGGACATTTTATACATCCCTTATACACTAAAATTATTGTATACAATTGTAAATATTGGTATCTGGTGCATTGCAGTGTCTATTGTTCATAGATACAAAGCACATGAGCTGCTTCTGTTATTTGTTCGAATCTATGAATGTTAGATGCAAACCGAAGTCTGTTCGTATCTGCGGAAATTCGTAACTCAAATGTTTGTGAGTCGGGGACATACAGATTGTACAGTATATACACACGCAGTATATTTTACCAACCCAAATAGTAACATAAATAAAAAAATTATTGTTTAAAAACAATTTGAAAAAAAGTTTAAAAAAAATTCATTGCCACATAAAAGAATCACAATACAGTAATAAATCGAGGTTTCCCTAACTCAGCCTTCCCCAAAAGGTTACATGTTTTAGTCTACTTGCCTTTTTTTGTTTGGAGTAATCCCTGCTATGAAGGCCTGAAAAGTTTCACTAAATTCTGTCCAGCCAGTTTTGCGAGATGCTGTGACATCAGAGAGAGACACTCGGACAGAATTTTTGTCTGAAACGTAAAGATTTCAAGGAAAGATCGAGTTCTGACCAACGTACAGACAAAAGCTCTCTTTTATTTATACATTAGATTATTATGTAATTTGAATATTATGTCATCCTTAATAATAACAAATCGTGAATTCAGTTAATGCCAGGTCTGTGTAAAACTCCATGTTTCTTTCACACTCCAGTGTAATTTTGCCTTGAACTTTTTCACATTTTTGAATAATCTACAGTTTGGAATCTTATAGTACTTAATATGGCTGAATTTCCAGTGCAGTCCACTACTAGATGACTGCAATGTGGTCTTAGCCTTTATTCAGTCAACCAAAGATCCACATTTAATTAGACAATTTGTTTAAATTTTGGTGGATTCAGCAAAAGTGGGAAGTCATATTTTGGGGGCAGGGGGGGGGGCGGGGGGGGACTATACAACATATAGTCTGTATGTTGACTATAAATGATGATGATGTTACTCATCCAAGTAAATTGCACCATGCCATTTCTTTCTCACACTTTGCACTTCAATAGGAAATGAATGAATCCTCATATATTCATGTTTGCATGAAGTATTTCTGCATATTGCACTGATTATTACTATCTAAGTTGAAGTTTGGAAATGCTGTTACATAAATAACACTAAAGTGTGCAGTTGTGCCACAGGCGCTGGCGCTAAATGAGCACATGCTGGCCAGTAAAGCACTGCGAGTGAGGTTCTGTGTATATGGGGGAAGACAAATTAAGTAAACTGAATGGACTGAATGCCTTACTTTGTATCCGTCAAAATGACAGACAGCCTTCAGGATTTTCCATCAGTGCTTTAAAATTTGGTAAATGAGGAGAAGCAACAACAAATAAAAAAAACAAACAAACAAAAAAAAACTCTGACATGGGCATTGCAAAAAAAATGTACTGTCAATAGATGACATTTTCATTAAAAATTGTGTCTTCATGTTCTCTTTATCTTATATTTTGTATACGAATCTGGAGCCAGCATGTGACTAAATCAGGACAAATACTTTTTTTTACAACATTGTACTGACTTGATAATGCATCAAGTTGCACTACATGGTTTTTATATGATGTCATAAAAGACAGACCACCCCCATGCCAGCATCATCTTTGTTGTGCAAAGTTTTATCAGCTTTGATGCATTTGTACCCGTATTATTTTAAAATCTGTTTCTCAACGAGAAGTCAGAAGAGCTGTGACTTCCAGTGAAGCAAGCCATCACTACGCAGGAAAACTGTATGCTTTGATCCACTGCATTACTGCTTTATTAAACACGCAGAACTGGAGAAATGTGTTTGGCAACTCCCCAGCCAGTGCCATCCTTTTTTTTTTTGTAAAGTTGTGCAAAGCTTCATTAGCTTTGATCCATTTGTGCCTCATAACTTAATGTATGTTTTATTGAATTAGCCTCACAGCCAGAGACAGCTAGCTACCGTGATTAAGTGGATTCGTTCCCAGTTTGGGGCAAAATGGCCTAAAAAAATAAATAAAAAAAAAACACCACTGGTCAGCTTTAGAAACCCGTATCGACAGCATCCTGTCCAGAATTCTCTTAATGGGTAAAGTTTGCGCTCAGATCATTTTGCACCAGATACTCTTAAAGCCATAAACTGTAGGTACACACATAAAAACATTTTACACAACATATTAACCACCTACAGTTCTGTGCAAAATCTGGAATCAGCCCTCATTTCTACATATTTTGCAGACTTTCTTGCATTTTTTCATGCAGCCTTAAGGAATAGTTCTACAGGCTTCCTGAAGGGCTTTTTTGGCTCTCATTTTCAGTCCCTGTACCTGACCGGTACCAGAGGAATGTTTTTGTTTGTTAAGCCACACAGTGACCTTAAGAATAAAAATACCATCTAACCTAAGGGAGAACCAGTGAGGAACAGCTGCAGATGATTACAGATGATCAGGCTGGTCATTAGTATACTGGTGATGCTGAATGCTGAGTGCTTGGAACAGACGAGAGGGGAAATGAGGTTGCTGCTGAGGCTGCTCCATAAACAACCAATTTTTTTATTGCATCTTTAGGTGCTTTGTAGCCTGTCACAGTAAAACATCTGTTCCCATTTCTTTAATTGAAAATACATAATAAAATTTCATATCAAGAAATGAGGGGTAGCTCAAGACTCGTGCTCACTACTCTATATATTAAACATTACAGCTTTCCAACGGAACAAAAACAGCTGCTCAGCTTTTCTGTGCCTACGTGTGTGACTTTAATTGATTATACTACTTACATGTAAGCAGATAAAAGATGCGGAGTTGATTTCAGTAGCATTTGTTTTTTTTAGAATCTGTTCCTCAACAAAAAGGCAGAAGAGACGTGACTTCCAGTGAAGCAAGACATCACTACTGTACGCAGGAAAACCGGATGCTTTGGTCCACTGCACTCTTAAAACACACAGAACTGGAGAAATGGGTTTGGTTACCTTTTTAATGTATAACCATCTCTTACACTAATAAGCCTTACTGAGATCTGAAAACAAAAACGGATCCTCAAAAACATTTCCATGCTGATTTGTACATTTTTCTAATGTTAAAGTCATTTTAGACATGGCTTAAAGAGCATATGTGGATGAGGATGGTCCAGCGATGTGGCCCTGTAGCGATGTGCTTTACGTAAATGCGCTTTCCTTCGTCTAACCAGGAACAAGTCCTTCAAGGCCGTCAATTTTTTACGTCAGAGAAGCAGCAGCCGCACAATAAAATCTACGATGCAATATCTGACTTTAAAAATAAAATGTTAAACATCAAATTAAGTGCCTTAAGACAAGTGTTGTAGTTGTTTTACTGAACAGTATCATCGTGTCAGTACTGTGTGTGTTGAAGCAGGTTGCCATAGCAACAAAATAGGTCATGGGTCTGAGCAAGTTAAAGCAGAATATGAGTGAAAGAGAGAATGAATAGGTTAAACAAGCATGGGGAGAACATTTCAAAGCTGAGTGAGAATTTAGACTGTGAAACAACAAAAAAAGTGGAAAAAGTCATGAATACCAAAGGCTATACGCAAAGACAGCAAAAACAGAATAGATGGAGAGTCAGTGAAAGGAGATATCACCTTTAGGATTTCTAAAGCTCAAACTACTGTACATTTGGATTTCTGTATATTATATGACATTGTTTACTGTTAAATATGCTATGAAGAAATGAGTTGAAATGTGTGGTAGAGACAGAGAGCCAGGAGGAGAGAATACAATCTCTTAGAATAAAATTGCTCAGAGCAAGCATCATGTGCCCTTTATGAGCCATGACAGAGAGAGAGAGAGAGAGAGAGAGAGAGAGAGAGAGAGAGAGAAAGAGAGAAAGGGGAGACATGACAGTGAGAGAGCGAGAGAGAAAGAGAGAAAGGGGGCGTGCAGAGAGCAAACTGTACAGGGACAGCTCAGATTGTCATGGCCACAGTAGTGTCAAGTGCCCTCTCCTTGTCTCTGCTGTCTTTCTGGACAGGGATGTATG
>JAQQZT010000038.1:20041144-20062827 GCA_030068275.1 Clarias platycephalus | reverse complement strand
GGGGGGCAAATAGTTTTTCACACCACTGTATATAATAGTGTCTGATGCTGTCAAGCTAAATTTACTAATTATTTTACAGATAGTTTCTCACACAAGGCGTCTAAAGATGCTGACTCAGGGAATTAACACGAACTAGTTATGATTCATCTTTTACAATGGCCAAAGGTCATAAAACAAACATTCAGAAGATAAAATGACGCAGTCACATGGGTGAATTGCACAAGCTGCACTACAAGGTAAACATAACTCTACTTGCCATTTCCTTAAAGCAGCTCCACTGCATCACAAAAACAGTCACCATTTCAGAAGGGTCAAATTATTGAGCTGCATCAAGCAAGGGAAATAACCACGGAGATATGAAACGACTGGAATTGGGTTAAGAAGGCTCCAATGGATAATTAAATCCGAGAATGATAGTGGTGAACTGTCAACTTTGAGGAAATGTAGCTGAAAGAAATCATTAACTCGTCACAGTTTGTGAAGTTAATGATTAGTGGGAAAAAAAAAACAACAACAACAACAACAAAGACAGTAGAAATCACAGCTACGTTTAATAGAGTGCACGAGCTTCTGAGCGGTGTAACATTTTATAGTGTTACATTATCAAAAGTTGCGAGTGTTAAAAAGTCTCAGATCGGCGTGTTTCGATTAGTCTCAAAATCCACTCATCGGTGCGAGTCTGGTTCCTCTCGTGGTGTCTTCCTATTGCCATTTCAGGGAGTTTTTCCTTCAGTTCCTGATCAGGAACAATCTGGGCACACACATTTCACACTCATTTCAATAATTTTCTTTTGATTCTACAAAGCTGCCTTGTAACAATGACCATTGTTAAAAGTGCTGTATAAATAAAATTCAATTAAACTGAATTCATTACACATGCTCACACCAATCCCCATAATTAGTTGTCAGGTACAGTAGATAATTAGTCCATGCCTTCATGCCACCCACTGCTCAACACGTGCTCAAGACTTTGGGGGCATTTGTAGAGGCAGTACACTCGAAACTATTCACACACTGGCATTCCGTGGGGTAGGAGTGAATTATTTTTGCTAAGTTTGTTCAGAAATGAAAATTATGAGAGATGATGGAGATATGTGCCGCTCAGTAAAAATGCAACTTTTTGTTTCATTTAATTTAATTTTAAACTCTTGTATTAGAAGTTAGTTTGTAGTGTTTAAATGCTGCTTTTATTGAGAAAACTATCACTACCACTGTAACTATAGGCTACATTTTCATGTTCATTTCAGTTGTGAAGCTGTTTAATAAAGCTTAAGTATAAAACGTTCAAGTTAAGACAACTTTTTGTAAGGTTCAACGTCTTAAAATTGTAACAAGATCTGCAAAAAAAAATTATTTATTACAATATTAATCGAATCGACTCCTAGGTATGGTAATAATATCGTATCGGATGGGCGCTGGTCTACCTACGAGTCTGCATTTTATTTTGCCCACAACAGACTTGTGTTGTAAACTGAAACATTAAGAAGCAGCAGCATGCAGAGTCACAAGCAGGACATAGTAAATGCACTATTGTTGGCAGTAAGCAAGAACACCAACCACTCTCTGTACTTCCATCTTCTGAGGAGCGAAAGTACTCGGTTCAAAGGGAACTGCGAGTGTTAAAGGGAACAAGTCAACAACAATTCATCACTAAGTAAGTGTATGCGAATCTTACTTAAGATGGCTGAACACCCTGTGCAGTTCACGTTGCAGGAAGCTACTAGCCGCCCTGAACACAGCGAATGACTTTTCCCCCTCACTTTTTGCCCGTCCAAAACCTGAATCTTCGATATTACTGTAGATGCCATCAAAATTTCTCAGGCACAGGCATCTTGGCAAGCCTCAGTGCTCATTCATCAGTGTTCAATCATCGTTATCAGATAACGCAACAAAGCACAGTTTCTAAAGTTTAACTTTGTCACGTACAAATAAAATCCAAATTTTACACACAACTCCAGTTTACATCACCATGGCTAAATGAGTTTACGTTGCTAAGTTATGAAAAGGGTTAAATACTGACATCTAAATATTTTGGGTTTAGAAGCTAAAGATAAATCTGGAGTCCTGGATCCTACCGAAAAAAAAACTTTGCTCCGCCTATTTTGGTCGCCTAAAAAGTCTGAAACCGCGTCTCTGGATGCCCGTGTTCTGATTGTCTATCAAAATACGGATTGGGGCAGAACATACAGATATTAAAACGGTATGTAAGCTTATGTATTTTTATTTTATGAAAATAATAGGCTAGAATGACTTGATATATCTGGAGGATTTTTATAAGGAAAGTTGAAATAATATCGCCAAATCAAGATATGGTACTGTAGGTTGGTAAGGTGTTACGTGAAATTACTTGAGTGCAGTATTACGAGCAAACAGCTGCTTTAACAGAGTATTATTTAAGGGGTGTGCACTCTTGTGCAATCTTTTTTTTTTTTGCTAAAACAATTTGGTTTCATTTGAATTTAGTTGGTTACTACATATATCACATTCAAAAGTAAGAAAAGATCTGACATGATTCAGATCACGTTTTATTTTGCCCACATTTCATTAACGCATGAAATTTTATCCTGTATATTTTTAATATTGTTCTGCATGGGAAAAAGTTGAACCCTTGTCGATTGATCGCTTGCACTTGTGTAGTGACCATTTTATCTTGAGAAGCATAATTATGGAATAAATGTTTGGTAAATTGAACATACAGTAGCAAATGTTCAATATACATGGTGCACTTGCTTATTTAGAGTACTGTACATGCAGTTGTTAAAGGGACAGGGTTGGCGTTATGCTTTCATTAGCGTTATTACTGTAGGGTTCACACGGTATTCAGTAATCATTCTCTTTGTATTTAATATCTTAAATCGTTGTTTCCTCAAATCTTAAATTGGGTAGATTTTTTTTTTTTTACCATTTAAATTTTTTGTAATTGTACTTGTTTTTATCATGTACGTGAAATGGCTAAGTACACCGATGTGAGCGTGCACACAGTGACACTCGTCACTCGTCAGACAGCACAGATAGCAGTGTGACAGCTGGATGGCAGGGTAGTGAGAAAACTAGATGAGACAAGTTTAATATGACAATGTAAACTATACTTAAATTCAGCTTACCCAATGTTTCGATTTTACCAAATGATTATTTAGCATTAAATTATACCTTATAATTAAAATGATAACATTTAATTATACCTGATAAAATATGCTAGTGCACTGTGTTGTAAAGGACAGCTGGAGCCTGATGAAAAATCGGCAATGACATTCGATGACTAAAGTTTCTTTACATACTCTGTTATCTGGTCTCTCGTTGTGTGCTTTGCAAAACACATCGGGGTAAATTTAGTCAGGGATTTATGAATATTATTTGGCTCAGTGGTATTATCAGTGGCAGATAAAATGGCAAATGTTTTGATTGTGGATCACATGACTGTGTGAGCTCTTCATGAAATAGTGTCACCATAACAACATTAAAAAGAAAAGGTTTTTAGAAACTAATTGGGGTGGTTCACTGCATATTTTAAGGATTTAGAAGCATTTTGATTTTGAGCATATAAATTATGCTTCACTGTGGTTATCATGAAACACAATTAAGAGCACGGAAATGTTCCAGGTCAGGCACATTGGGTCACATTTCATGCACGGGCCTTGTGGTGTAATAGTTCCCAAACGTGGCTAGAATGAGAATGGACAATGAGGAGCCTAAATGGTTTTGAGTTGGTGTGCTGGAAAAACATACTGGGGCTATCAGACTTCCAGATCAAGTTGCAAACTCTGTGTGCTGCTATAAATAGAATAGTAGGATATCAGTTTTACAGTGCTGGCTAATGGGGAGACCAGTGGGCCAAGGAGCGTCCACTTGCAGTCAAATCACACCTCACACGTACACATTTCTGTACTCCCAAGTACATAAACCCCACAATATACAATCATATACAGTTTGGACAGCGTCGGAATATCCATCGTTCTGCCTAAAATAGATTGTGAAGCAATCAAGATGCAATTGAAGTGTAGTGTTGCACTTTTAATTCGATGCGTTTAGCAAAAATATTGTAGTAAATGTTTGGAATTACATCAATTTTACATAGTACCTGGCTCCAACGCAATATTAATTTAATAAATATTATATACAAACTCTTATAATACTGTAAATAAAACCGTTAAATGCAACTCATTTTCAGTCAATGTCTGCAACCAACATGCGTTATAAAATGCTGATTATTCTCCCTTTAGTTGCTTTGCCAGGCCTTTACTGCAGCCACCTACAGTTCCTGTGTGTTTGCAGGAAGTTCTGCAATCAGTTTTGTCTTCAGTAATTGAAAAGCACAGGCAATTGGGTTTAAGAACATTTCCATTTCTTTTCCTCAAAAATCTCTTTGGTTGCTTTTGCAGCCATATCATTATCCATTTGCACTGCAAAGCATCGTTCTATCAGTTTTGCACCATTTGGCTAAATCTGAGGAGAAAGTATAGCTGCTTCTATCAGTACATCATCAAACAGCAACAGTGACCCAGTTCCAGTGGCAGCCATACATGCCCATGCCAGAACACTGCTTCCACCATGCTTGACAGACGTCGGGGTATGATTGGGGGATCTGTTGACTGTTTACCTTTGACAATGAGACGCCCACCTCCTGCAGACTGCTCTTGACTTGGCAAGATGATGCAAAGGGTTTTTCGTTTTTCAGCACAAAAAAAAAAAGAATAATAATTCTGCCATCGCCCACCCACCCCTTTTTTGTTCTATGGTCTTGTTGGTGATGGTGAGTTCACCAGTGGATCCTTTCTGCCATCTCTCTAATAGGTCTGCTTTGTGTTTTCTTCCATCGTTACGTCTGTATACATGTATATTGAGAGTTTATGCTCCAAGTTTCAAACATTTTCGCTTAAATTTTAAAACAGCAAAATAGCTACCTAACTTTGGCGGTAACTTTAACATCATTGATTACCTTTTTAAAACAGTGATTAGGAAGGTCACTGTTATTATTTTTCATTCACGTGCTTTTAAATACTAGAATGGGGCCAGGCTAATTTCATGTCACTCTGTTAACTGGGGAGGAACGGGTGGATGAATACAAATATAAGATTTGAACTTGGAGATTCTGAACAGCTTGAGATCTGAAGAGAATTTTAAGAAACATTTATGCAGCCGGTTTTGACCCTTGGGTAGATAACATTACTGATCCCAAAAGAAATTTAAAATCAAGCAGAGGTAATAAAACTGCAGTATACAACAGTTAGTTCCAACCGAGCCACCTGATTGGATGAGAGGCTTTATACAAGTGGTGATAATGGACAGTAACAGCGATTTTAACTATATGCATCACGATGCGTTCTACAGTCGTTAATTACACTGTCTGTCACTGCATGGGTGAAAGTAGGTCAGTAATGAGGAGGGGGCAATTGGATGTCAAAACTCACATTCCTAGCCAGTCCCAGAAGCACTTTCAGCAAGAAGACATACCTGATAATGTATTAAAAAAAAATAACTTTGTCTCCTTAATAATTACTGAAAAGAATAAATAAAAACAGAATAAAATCTGTTCTTTCATTTACAGCTATAAAACTAACTAGCTTCTAACACAAGGCTAAATCCCTAAACACTTTCCAACCCCTGATCGAGGGAACTACAGGGGTGTGTGTGACAACGAATTGTACACCCCAGCGCATTAGCTTTCCATTTAACCCTATTTGGGACTCAACCTCAGAACCATGAAGTTAAGAGAGCTGATATTCTCAAGCATAATTATAAAGAGAAACTTGGGAGATTTACAAGGACCGTCCACCACCTCCATGGTTTATTCTCCTCACCTTTTGGCTATATACAGTAGTACCGCTATGAATTTAAAACGACTCTCACCCCCTGTTAATGTCGATCCCTGATAATGTCGGTTGCCAGCTCCACCAGTTGCGGCGAGTTAAATCCGCTAGTCGAGGTATACATATTAGTGGAGCAAAAAACTAGCTAAATAAAGAAACAAGTCATAATCTGCTAATAATAAATGGTGTTTATTGAACTGTTGTATAAAAGCAGTATTGCACTTGAGGTCATGGACATTAGCACATCTCAGTCGTGAGGATATTCATCACAACAGAACCCTCTCTTGTGTGATATTGCTTAATATAATAGTTAATATACAGACAGGTTACTTGATTGAAACGGACCATATCAATCGGTAACTTCTCATTTCTTTAACCGTGGCAGAAGAACGTTAAAAGGCATTATTAAAACTTGGAAAGATAGTGAGGAGCCATCATCTTAGAACAAGCAATATGGTTGAAAAGCAAATCATGAATGAACGTGATCAGATATCACAAACATTTGGTGAAATAAAATTGTGAATAACAGTAGCCATATACTAAATGGCTATGTTTAATTGTGAAAGTAAGAGCACATACACAATGAGAAGAGAACTCAAGGGATTGGTACTGAACAGCTGTGGAGCCTTAAGAAAACCACTTATAAGTGATGAGAAAAAAGAAAAAAAAAAGATTCAGTTTCCTAGGGAGCAGAAAGAATGTCACTGTGTTGCATTGGAAAAATGTAATGTGGTCAGATAAGTCCAGATGGGTGCATCAGGGTAAGTAGAGAAGTAGATGAAGTGATGCACCCACCATGCCTAATGCCCACTGTACAAGCCTGTGGGGCAGGTCTAGGTTCAGCAACGTTATACGCCCAAACAATGAGGTCAGCCTGATGACATGAATATACTAAAATGACCAGGTTTTTCCATCAATGGATTTTTTTTTCTTCCACGATGGCACCGGCATATTCCAAGGTGATAATGCCAGAACCCAGATCTTAATCCACTAAAGACTTAACGCAGTGGTTTGACTCTCCCATCGTCAATAAAAGATCTTAGAGAGAAATTACATTGCATAAGCTTTTCGAAAGGATTTGCCTTGACAAATGCTTGCACATTTGGTTGGGCAACGTTTTATACTGTACATTTGGCGAACGGAAGGAACACATTTTGTCCAGAGGAACTTTATTATACATCTGATCAGTTGAGAGTTAAGTGACACCAAGAGTGGGGTCTGAACCTAGGACATTCTGATGAGTAGTTCAGTGCCTTAACCACAGAGCTACCCCTGCCCTTATTATATTACAGTTAAACATCCTTGTTACAGTTCTCCAGTTCTACCTGTGCAAAAAAAAACAGGTGACGTCCCTAATTAGTTTGATGATTAGTTAAATGATGGAACAAATATGTGGCAGGACTTTCATTTTCTGAAGCCGGGGGATGTCCACCTCTGCACAAAAATGGCTAAAAATAGGGATCACAAGTGAAAGGCGATCGTCAGGTAAAAATTTCTGCACATGATCTTAAGGAAGCGATCAAGCTGGCATGGATTGAGCAAGTGACACCAGAGAACCCAGCCGGAACCAGCAGGATCTAGCGGAACCGCGGCCTACAAGTTAATCCATTCCGGAGGCAAGTTCTTAGGGCATTTACATAATGTAAATGCAGATAATCCATTCCAGTCCCCCCCAAAAAATATTACAAATATTATTCATTTCAATGTAATCATATATATATTTTTTAAATATATATAAAAAGACATTTAAATGAAGTCATATATGAAATAAATAGACATTAAGCCTCACATAACCTTAATTTATGATTTCTCTTGGTACTGGCTTCGTTAAAAAAGAAACTGAAAGTGGCTCCCTTTTCTTCTTGCTACCATGCTTGCTGACATTCTTGGGACCCATGGAGCTGTGTCTTCACTAAATCTTGCACATAATGCAAAAACCCCACAAAAAAAAAATATGTAAACTCACTTTGCTTGGCTTTCCACTGATGCAAACAAGTTTTTAACGGCTCTGAACACTCTGCTGGTGTTACGCGCTAAAATGCCCCACCCCTGCCATGGATTGCCCCCATTACGCAATCGCTATAATTTTCCTTTCCCTACGCTGGGTTATGTAAATACAGTCGAGTTCAGTAACAGGACGGGAATCATTTCCATAACAGAGGCAACAACAACCAAGCTGTTAACTCTTGAATTAACACTGGCGAGTTTATATTGCTTGCATTAAATATGTTTCAGCACTTTCTGCTTTGCACTGCTACGTGTGTATTTACTTCATGCGTCGCGTGTATAAATGCATTCTAAACACCATCAAATATGATGCTATCAAAAATAATGAACTTTTAAAAATAAATTAATTAATTCCACCGTTCTTTTCGGCTCAGACACTAATAATGCCGAAAATACTTCAAATGCAGAGGAAAATTTCTTGCTACATTTCAGTTCTTAAGGTGATAATTCGTGAGGCGGGGCGGTCGCATGCCGAGGTACAACTATATAATAGGACTTCATACTAAATACTGATTGTTTTACAGCTGTTTTATTTCATAAAATAACATGGTATTCTTATTATCTTGACTATCTTTATTTTAAAACATTTAAGAATGCCGTTAAAATCTTGAATTTCACTTTTCTCTCAATACTTTGGGCGACCACTTTAATAAAGTACCAAGAAAAACTACTGCAGCACAGTAGACACCATGTAGCACCATGGAACATCAGGCTCACAAATAATTTGGTAAAGAAGTAGAACTTGCTGCCAGAGATGGACAAGCCCATCCTCAACTCAAGTGTTGAAGACATGCAGTTGAAGATCTTCACTTCTCCTCCTTCACTGTCGTTACAAACTGATGACTTTGTCACTTTCGTTAATGAGAAGCTTGGCAAAATCTGCCAGTCAATCACAAGACTCTCCTGTCCATCGTTGTGAATTTTTTAATCTATAAAACAGCATGGAGGTGATTTGCTTCTGATCTGGAAGAATGCTCAGATCATATACCAAGGGTCCAAAATCAACTTTTTAACTCTTAAACGTTTTTTAACTTTTTCTTAAAGAAACTTCAAACTATACAAACATTTACACGCAATGTTGAGGAAAGCCCTCTGAGATTTACTTGCCAAAAGGAAAATCCACCCATATTTGGTTTGTTGGTGTTCATTTAGGACATATTCTCTTGGTGAGGTCATATCTTCACATAGTTATTCATACCACTGCTATGCCAAGGATACTTAACACCACTGCTCATCTTAGCCTCCCTCAGGTTTCACAGTAAAATTTGTCCCTCCGACACCCATGTTCCTGCACAGATCTCAGCATGTCACCCCAGACATCTTATGATGAATGGCAGCTCGTCAGGTGACATTTAATCCCAGCAAAACTGGGCATATAGACACATCCTCATAGACACATTCCACCATGTCAAGATCTAGAAATCTCTGTGGACAATCTCTCTCTGCACACAAACTTGGGTAACGGTGGACAATAGGGGTGTAATGATACGCATCTTTGTACTTTACCGTTTGTTAAAAAAGACGTTCATTTCAGTTAGACCACAGTGTTTATAGTCTACTTTTAACCATGCACATTCCATGCAATACTGCTTTTATGCTCTGATGGTCAGGCCACTGAAATGTTAGCAAATAAAGGGATACTTCACAAACAACAGTGTGCCGTCTCTTCGACAGTTACTGTGTGTGTAACAGAAAAAAAAATCTAGACTCAGTTTCCATTACTCTGACTTCGAAATGAATCCATAACTTCGAATTAGCACACCTTCAGCGATGCAGCCTCACAAGCAGAGATGACGTGCCGTCACAGCGCACTGGAAAAATGCTTCGTCGCATTTTCCTCAGGTGAGGAGAAAGAATATTCACATAAAGTTCACTGGAATTTATAAACATTTTTTGTAAGAACTTGCAGCTCAAATGTAAAAAAATAAATAAAAATGTCCTCAAGACAATCTATAAAAACAAATGTAATGGTATAAGTTGTTGCATTAAACTTTGAAGTGTGTTGATTGATTCACAACTCGAGTAATGATCCACATTAAAAACCAGCAGCTTTTCACCAGCTAATATTGCTAGCTAACATTAACTAATAGAAATAAAAAGCAGCAAAACATTCTTTAATTTATAGAGCAGTTTTTTTTTTTTTTTTTTAAGTAAAGGTTTCCACAGGAAATGAAAGCATGCACTGAATTTCCAAAGCCTGGCCTGTTAGCTGAGCATGACCTCTGCCTGCCTCTCTTTACCTTTTCGAGGTTTCTTATGCAGCTTTATTTGCCTGGCACGAGTAAGCAAATGAAATTATGAAAACACAAACAGTGCATTCATTTTTTACCTTCTCCTGTGTTCATTAATGAACTACTGCAGCAACGGGCAAAAACATGTGAAAAGGCAGTTTCCTTAGAATTGTTAATTATGTATAATTATAGTAGTTTAATAAAATTTTTAAAAAAAGCTATGTGCCTTTATGTGCATTCCTTACATATTTAGGAAATTATTGACAGTTTGCCAGCCCACTGGACAGCTATCTGTTTATCTTGCCTCACGTGGCTAACCGTACTTGCTCGTGCGGTTTCCTCCTGTATATTAGGAAGATCTTATCCACAGTGGATCTCGTCCACAGAAGGGACTGAGATGGTTGTACAATCCTTCGTCATTGTGCCAAGTCTACCCCTTTACCACTATTTAATCTCCAACCTCTAATCCAGAATACAGCTACATTCTAACATTTACGAGCGATTTCACAAGCAGCACAATTGATTTTCACCATGAACAGAGATGATTGCTCTGCCATCCCTACTCCCTCGCAGCCCAGCGTTAACATTATTTTTGTTCTCCGTATTCAGGTAGTGTATGCTTTCGCATTTTCACTATCACATACAACAGGCGGTAGTGTGTACCTAGTTGGTTTCCGAGTTGTTATTAAACACAACGAGAAAAAGAGAACAAGGAAATCAATCTTCACGCTATGCCTAGTATTATTGATATTTCTGAAAAAAAAAAAAGAAAAAAAAAATGTCAAGAGCAATGCTTGTGCATGCCTTTTTATTTTATCAGCTATGGCACTGTAGATGTGTGGACAAGAATGGTACACACACACACAAAGATCTCGGAGGAGAAAGACGGGACTGATGATGTTATGTTCTAAACAGCAGTCCACTTCTGTGTTAAGGTAAAATTGGCTTCCATCTCGAATTCAATCCGCACCCAAGAACTGTACGCTGGTTCCCGAGCCCAGAATGATTGTGTTCTCATTGATCAAAATGAGCCAGACTTTGGGGTCAAGTGTTCTCAGAAACGATTCTGGGTCCCTAATGGGAAAACTTCCAAAGTCACTTGCTATCCTCAAGCAAAGACTAAAGGCCTACACTTGATATAGAAAGTCTATATTTACAGGTTTTTGTTAATGTAAAAAAATTCAACTAAGATAAATAATTTCAGACCTTGATCCAAAGCAACTGTTTTAACAGGGATGTCTAAACGTATACCTACTGTACAAAGCCACCAATAAATTAAATTAGCAGTAAAAAAAAAAAAAACACATGTTTACCTGTTTACGTGTTATTTATACTATATTTAGACCCAACATGGTTTTATACTGCTAGTAACTTACCGCGAACCTAGTACACAGATTTATTTTGATGAAACAGACTTCAAAGCACTTCTGTAACTTGCTCATAAGATCAAACGGATTCAAAGCTTTCTGTCCCGCTAGAGGATAATGTGGGACAACATAAAATATCAGTCATTTTTGTACAACCCTGTAATACTATGGCAGATATCAATTACAGACAAGAGATGGACAATCCTGTAAACATAAATAAAATATAACATAAGAGAAAGTGGAGTATAGTTGTTTGCTAAATACATGAGCAAAGCAGCCTTACAGTGAAGTTTAATCAACTGGTTAACTTCAAAAACAAACAAACAAACAACAAAGGAACCTGTAGCGATTATAAAAGATGTAGAAAGTGTAAATGTTTCATAAGAGTCCACAATGTAGGTTCAGACCTACAGTACATTCCTTATAGCAGTCTAATGGCGAATGCACTTGAAACTTGGTACAATACAAAACAGTTTACCGTTTCTGAGTTTTGATCTTTCTATATGATACCAAAGCAAAGTGTTAACAGAGTTCTTTAAAAAATATGTAGACGATTGTTCGTCTGAAAATAAGAAGTATGTATTTAGCAGTCAAAAGTCCTGATAGAAATATGTGCTAAAAAGGATTTCATTTTGTTAAGTGAACCAGAAACAGTCGGATCGTTCTTTCACTGACCTCAGTCATTACTTCTATCTACAGTATGATCCTTTAAGCTTTGTAGGCTTTGGGGCTTTTCATCTGGTTTTGCTTGCAATAATTATGCAGGCTCAAGACAGGGTGGGATTACTTATCAGTCATATATAAGTGTTTGTTTTGTCTAACATCCTTCTATCAACTGTAATAATTCAAAGATAGCTGATGCAACTTAACCTACTTTTTTTTTTTTTTTGGAAAAGTGCCATTTGTACAGCTTCCCCACTTTGCAGATACAAGCAAAAATGCATATGGGATAGTTAGTGAACTCCTTTTGCACAACCGGATAAATCAAGAGCACATTTTTCACACATATTCATGATGCCGAAAGCTAGATTTGCAACACTCAGAAAGCATAGAGTCACTCAAATGCAAAATTTGGCAGACACGGTTTCTATAAAAATGGGGTAGTTGTTGAGGAAGAACTCGTAGTTGAGCTCAGTTTCTGGACAGAAAGCACAGCTGAGCTGAGTTACAAATATTTATACCAAAAGATTCACATGATCACAACTGCTAGACTGCATTTTTGCAGAATGAGGAATAGATATGAGGGATGCACAGATATCGGAGGTCTGGACACCGATACCAAATGTTTTATTATTATTATTATACAACAGTTAACGTCCGAGCCGTCTGATTAGATGAGAGGCATTCTACAAGTGGTGATAATGGATGGTACAAGCACTGGGCCTTTACCAAGTCTTCTAATGACTGTTAATTTCACTAAGTGTCGGTTACCAGATTTATTGGATTGTCCACCACTTCCATGGCTAATTCTCCTACTTGGTTACATGGTACTGGTAAGAATTTAAAACTACTTTCACACCTGATAATTAAACTGTTGGTCGCTAGAATCTGAAATTTCCTTCGGAATCAATCAATCAATCTATCTATCTATCCCTTTTTAGGCATGAGGGCACAGCTATAACCGCATCACAGCCATGCTATATCCAGCAACACGGCACAACCTCAAGTGTGGTATGGCTTCCCTTTTTTATTGTTATTTATTCCCACTTTTGTGCCAGGGAAACAAAGAAATCTTCATTATAAAAAAATAAATGAACTGTTTAAAGCCTTTCAACACACTATCACCTTCAAATGAACAAATTCAAGCATACAAATTCAGGAAAGAACTTTATGAAAACTACTTCACATGACAATTAAGAAGGATTCCAAGAGATCCTGAGTGACAAAAGCCCCTTAAAAATAGAGCAATTTTATAATTTTTTTATTTACATTTTTATCTTTTTTTGTGCCAAAAAAAGAAAAAGAAAAGGTTTGTTTGAATCCACTGACAGAAAATCAGAGGGTGGGAATGGATTATTTTCTTTTTCTTTGCTGGTCCAACGTATGAATTATGCGTGTAATAAACGTGTTTCCAGATGCATCATTATACCCTCATAAAAGGAGCTGATAATTTGCTACTTTGTTCAAAAGTTACCCCAAACCTGGAGAATAATAATGTAGTTCATGCACATACAATCTAAACAAATCTTGTTGTGTCATGCGCAGATGCAGCTTTATGTCACATTCTCCCCAAGCCCAGCTCCCAGCTGAAGAAGGTGAGCAGATAATGTTGACAGTAATTGTACCTTAACACAGAGTTAACTGGAAGGCCAGCAGTCTGCAGGTTTTCATTTTAATCACAGTCAGCACAAGATGTTTTTCACTAAATAACTCAGCGTCAGCTCCAGTGAAGGATTACTAACAAATGAATAAAACTAGTGCAGTCTATGGATATAATAAAAACCTGCAGAACTCTTGGTTTTACAGCGCTTCTTTAATTACACCAGAATGCAACCGCATACTACTGACGCTTGCTAAAGAAAATTAATAGGACACAAGGCATCTTTTGACTGCATTAAACATATTTTATAGCACACTGTCTGTTACGTAGAGTATTAATTATACAGCCTACCAAATAGTAGTAGAATATTAATAAGTTAATTCATGTTGTAAAAGCTTTGAACATGTCACATGGGTTTCAGGTTTGGTGTGTTTGGCTGTGACAATTGGCTCGTCAATGTTGGTTAGGTATTCAAGGGGCCGAGAATCTCTAGCAGCACCCCTAGGCATATGGTTTCACCCATGCCGAGGAACCATCATTCCCTCTTCTCGGGGAGAAACTTGGGGAGAAATCGTGTGACAGTTCCAAGCAAACATAAACAAAATTGCAAACCACTACCTAGCATGGAGGCACAGTAATTTAATCACTTGAAAAACCACCATAAACAATGAAAACCTATGACAAAGTGTCTACAAGTTTCAAAGAGAGTACTTGAACTTGTCAAGTATCTGAGATAGTGGTTAAGATAAAAAAATGTGGAAAAAAAAAAAAACGCACACACACAACTGCTGAAATGTCACACTGCCTGCATGCAAAGCAATTTTTCCGAAGCAGCTCAAGAAATAGGAAGGGGTTCCTTGCTTGAACGTTACAATTAGTGAAAACATCAAGATACAATATCAGTAAAAAGTTTGGACACACCTTCTAATGCCATGGTCTTTCCTGATGTTTATTTCTTTCTACATTGTAAAGCAATGGAACAGTCGATATTGAGATTAATCTGCTGTTCATGATCTGTAAAGCCTTTATTAGGGCTCTAAACTGAGGTGATGTCAATTGGTGGTTTTTCTGAGGCTGGTAACTCTCAAGAAACTCTAAAGAGATTTCGAAATTTCCATTATCGTTCTAGAGTGTTCTCGAATTGTGTCCAAGTCTTTGACTAGTACTGTGTGACTGCTGATACTGAAAGCGGTTTTTTTTTTTTTTTTTATGGGGGGGGGGGGTTGGGTCATATCAAATCATATCTAGTGGAAAATTAACTTTGAAAAAAATATATAAAAGAATCAAAGAATTTGAGTGCATCAACTGTTAGCAAATGTTCATCGGCAGTGGCAATATTTGTGAGAACTGTTTGTTCTGTATAGTCCTGACTAACAAAATTTCAGGAAATGAGATACTTCAGGACTAAACATTATCTTCAACAGGGAAGAATAGTTTTTATTATTACACACAGTATATATATGTATATATTAGTCATCATCTAATGGACTTCGTGTGGTTAGTTTGTAGCACAAATGTATAAACTTGGGGCAGAAAACTTTTGGAATTTGCAAAAGAAACCATATTAAGCAGAGATGATTTGTTGTTCAAAATTCTCTTACTTGACTGATTTTGAGGAATCTCACAGAACTGAATGAGATACGCACAGTAAGGGGAAAATTAAAAGACCGCGCTTAAAAAGTTTCCACAGTTCATGCTGCATTCACACAGTGCAGTGTCGGGCCTTATTGTTGAGCATTTGAAATTGCTAAAGGAGAGATTTAATTTTTACTTTCCATTTCCATCTGCTTCTTATGACTTGGTTCATGACTAATGGAGTTCATCTGCAATTGAAAGCTGAAAGACATGCCAGCGCAAGCACAAGAACAACTTGCTGAACTAAGGGAAGGCCTCCGTTTAAAAACAAAGGTTTTAGACATAGCTTTTGTCTGTGTCTGTGTCTGCGTGTGCGTGCGTGTGTGTGTGTGAGCGTAAAACGGTACACATATTTGGACAATCAAATTAAACGTGCTGAGAGGGAGTTGTGACAAGCCATCGAGGACTGGAACAGCATGTACTAGTTATTTAACCCTACCACAGACGAGAACAGGAACATTTAATAAAAACTGTGTGTGAGGTTCTTAGTGCCACAGTCAAAGAACAAGAAAATAAACACAAGAAAAACTTTTCAGGCTGTCTTATGGGAAACAGAAACCATAATCAACCAATAACAGTAGCAAGTAATAATCACCCAATTACAAAAGCATTAAATGATATCAGTGATATGACGACTTTGACACTTTCTGTTACTCAATACCAAGACATCGTTACCGGCAGGACCTTCAGTCTTATTACAGAGAGGTCCAATACGTTACAAACTTCTACATAAAAAGGACCTGACGAGGGAGCATAAAGACAAAAACTACCATACCTAAAATGAAGCATAAGCTAGTAATTTAAAGGTGTTGTTTGACTGCACTTCCATCTATCCGTTGGAATGTCATGAGATTCTTGTTAGAGCAGAATGTTTGTAGGAATTAAAGGGAACGTGCTGCTGCACCCATCAGATTAGATTCTGAACTGATCCGAAGAACAAGGTCAAGGTAACATCGAGGTCAAATGTTTGAAACAGTTTGTCCTGAGCAAAATTCTTCCTGTTACCTTACACCTTCATGTTTGGGAACTCAAGGCCCATTTTCTGGCAAACGAACCTCTAGAACTCTGCCACCAGTCAGTACATTCATGCATCCGTCTGAGATTCTCACTAGAATGATACCTCAAGAAGCAGCAGCTGAAAGCTTGTGTGTTTTATATGAAACTATGACTGATTCAGGGTCAGGGTCACAGCAAGTTCAAAAAGTAGTTTTTTTTTTCTAATGGCTTCCTTTCTTTTTGAGGTTTAGGTTATATGAGTTGCAGGCATTGCACGTTTGTGACATTTACATTTTTGTTATGTAATTGAATAGTATATGTTCTCACTCACTCACTCATCATGTATACTGATTCTTTGGAGTGCTGATTCATGCATTCATGATTTACATTTATAATAAGGATGTATCAGTCAACCAGCCATGGCCAATCAGCCTCAGATATAACCGATTCTGTGCTGAGTGCATGAGTTCTCGAATGGTGAAACGGAAAGGCATTTTATTTTTGTTTAATCTAATTTTAAGTTAAGTGTTATATTCTTGTACATGAAGTTAATTTGTATTGTTTAAATGCTGCTCTTGGAACTAGAAAACTAAAGTTGTCAGATGAACGAGTACTGACAATTTAGTTATTTTTAAGATTCAATACTGTCAATTGTAACAAAACTGAAAAACTGAAAATTTCCATATTAAATTGTGATATTTATTTAAAACAATTGTGATACCTATAGAATCACAATATTAATCGAATCGTCACCTAGATACTGTGATACAGTAACATCGTATCGGGTGGTCACTGGTGATTCCCGTCCCTAATTTACATATTAGCATAGGGAATGCACATAATACATTCCTTAAAAAAACTGAACTGTGTCTACAGTAGGTATTATATGAAACAAAATTGCTTCACCTTCTTCGTCTTATCCTGCTCTGCCACTATAGTTCAGTAAAAACCGAAACAGGAGACTGGACATGGAATTAAGCATTTTAGGTGAAGAATGAACACAACTAGTTAATGGTTTAATTTATTTCATTTACTTCCACGCGCTGAGCAAATGAAGATTCATTAAAAAGCACTTTACTAAGGAAATGTCACAGAGCAGACAGAGGTCATGCTTAGGTAACAGGCTAGCCTAGGCAATAAAAACAAAGCACAAGCTTTCATTTCTTTTTTAGCCCTTCCTTAAAAAAAAAAATAATAAAATAAGGAAGCATGTTTTTCTCTCTTTTTATTTTTATTAGTTTGCATCCGCTAGCAACATAGTTATATTTTCAACTTCAATATGACCACCAACCTTTTAAGGTGGAACGATTGCTTGCATGTTACTCGATGACAGAAGCTGACATTGTGAATCTGTCAACACACCTTAAATTTCCCCGGACAGTTTAGACCATTCTGTTTGGTTCCTTTTTTGGTTTCTTGCATAACATGTGCTTTACAGAGGTTACACATCTTTAACTGCTTATTAAAATGTGCATGAATTTCAACAGGACTATGCGGACAATCTTTCTTTTCAACTGGAGAGGGAAGAAAAAAATAGGTAGACCATCATTCAGATGCATTCCACCTGAATTCTACGCTCTTCATCGATGCTATGATTGTGCCTCTATGTTCACGAGGCACGATCACAATTTTATAAATATCCCGATTCTGTATTATTTTTGTTCTTTAGATTTTGCTACAATTCCAAACAAACTTAATAAACTTAATAAAATAATTTGCCCGTTCCATACAGGATGCTGTGTTGCCTGCCAATGTCAAAGTCAAGTCAAAGTCAACTTTATTGTCAATTCTGCTTTGTGTACAGTACATACTTATAGAGAATATAAATTATGTTACTCTCACTCCCTTACAAACAACACTAAGATTTCAATGTAAAAGAACAAAATAGTGTTTTAAAAAAAAAACACCTAAATAACAAACTAAAATTATCACATCTGTCCTGAAAAAAAGGAACAGATTAGAACATATTGTGAACGGTTTAGTGCACACCTGTTCTGTTGTAGTATCGGATCTCTAATAATCATGATTAAAACTAGACTATGTTCACTCAGATCGTGCACTAACCCGAACAACCTTTATCACACGGTAGGCTACAGATACGCTAAAAATGACACCCCTAATAAGTAGTGATGGGAATCAACAGGGAAGCCGATATGATATCACGATACCAAGATGCCAATTTGTATTCTACAATATCTCAATTTTATAATTATCCGAATTCAAGAAACATTTTTTTAAACAAACTTAGGAAGCAACACAGGATGCTGCGCTGCCTATGTGAGTGCAAAGAACCATCGTTTCTTGTATGTGTAAAACAACTGTTCAGGTTGCATTGTACGTATACAATTTGATTTTGGGGAAAAAAAAAAGAAAAAAAAAAATCAAGCTTTTCTTAAAGGTCAGAGAATAAAAGGAAAACTCTTTTTAAATGGATTTGTCACCATGTTTTTTTTTTATACATGTAAAGCCTATGAAGTGAATCGATATTCCCTACAAACTATTCATGAATTTATGAATTGTGATTCATTTATCGCCACACTGACTGCAAAATATTATATATATATATATAATTTTTTTTTTTTTACATTTATAATAGAGATGAACCAGTCTATAGGCCAGTGCCCAGACTTGGCCATGTTTGACTGATCAACCTTAGATATAAACAATTCCGTAACAAGCACAGAAGCTTCCGAGTGATGCAATAAAAATGCATTTTTATGACGTTGCATTTTCAAAAATCGCACGTAATAAGCCTCCGATCTGTGCACGAATCAGTTTTAAAGCCACTGATTACACACAATTACACTAATCTCAAAACACAGCGAGTGCTAATCAGTTAAAATCATGTGCGTACGAAACCGCATGCACCTGCGTACTCGCAGCCACTCAATCTGTGCGATATTTATTGGTTATTTATAAAATAATGATACTTATGGACAGAATCACAATTTTAACTGAATCGGCACCTAGGCATTGTGATAACGTTGTATCCGGAGGTGATCAGCGATTCCCATCCCTACTGTAAACACCTCAGTAAAATAAAGTATGCACACCTTGTATTGCCTTTACTAGGAGTCATGAGGATGTTGCATAGTACGGTAGATCATGCAATAAAGCGGACAGAACATTTTAAAAGCTGTACGTACATGTACATTTCATGTGTCCCTGATACAATAAGGCAGCACCTTGAAGAAGTTTTCACAAACTCCTCCCTAAATAAAACCGTTCCCAGGCACATTAGACAGCATTTCAGTCAAGTTTAAGAACTATCACAAGCATCAGATGTCACCGGTTTAAAGCCCAACCAGCTTTGGTTCTAATGTAGAGTTTGACAGAGACACGCATTGTGAAAGCATTGTTATCAGCAACACTGTTGATATAATAAACTCCCAAAACCTGAGCACAGGTTACACCAGTTCCTCGCCTGATCATTATGTAAGGTTATATCAGGGAACAATACGATAAACCTGAAAACAAAATCATGAGGTTTATTTAGAAAACGCCACAAAGGTCATAAGAAGTCAGACAGTGTGGTGTTGGTGGTGGTGGAGAATAAAGTTAGCAGACAATAACACAGAACTTGTCCTAGTCTCGGTAACACTCTGGGCTTCATGTCCCCCAGCACTAGGGTTCAGTCGGTGGCTTGAATAAACTCACACGGACAGAATTCTCCAAGCTCCTGCCTGAGTGTGACAGCACATTCCTTTTTAACTAGCAGACTTTGCGAAAAAAAAAAAAAAAAGAGAAGAAAACGCAGAAGAAAAAAAAAATAACACGCAGAAGGATTAACTGGTCGTCCATTATCGTTAGAAGCATTTTGTTCTGCGCCATTTGACAGTAACCTGGAAACGGCCCTGACGTCTGCCTGCTTATTAGCTTCCACTGCATGAAAAACCTTAGCTAGCCACTTAGCCACTAGCTAACTGCAGCAGCAGACTAGCTAACGCTGCCGCGCTCTTCCGTTCAGCTAAAGTAACGTTTCAGTACATCTTACAGGGGGGGTTTGTGTAGCACGCGACACCACGACGTGAAACGTTGGGTATTTCTTTACCGCGACACAGACGCGGTGTCGGTTACTGGAGCAGTTTTAACGGCTACTACACAATGCCAGTCCCGTGTATTGAACCACAGTGAGGTTCGTGTTTTAACTGGCGCCGAGATGTTTCCTACTACCTTTTCCGCCGCGTCCGGGAGGGAAGCCGATGTCAGTAGTGACGGCCGAGCTGACATCACCAAAAGTGGCCGCCGCGCGAGATCCTCAGGGCTCCGGCAAAGAAAACGCTGCAAATCCCCGCGCGCAGCGCGACGACGCGGCTTTTAGAAATAACACGCTTTCACAATCGCCCTTGTTCGCCTCGAGGCGGAAGAGTCCCGGGGAAGACAGCAGATCATGATTCCGCGATCGGAGACGACAGGGAAGGGCAGGACATCGCGTTCATATCACACACACACACACACACACACACCATAGCGTAGGTACCGCACAACACTCAAGCGCGCGCGCGCACACACGCGCACACACAGAGCAGCTGAAACGACTCGCACACCCACTCGAGTGAGGTTACCCGGTTTGTCTTACACACATGGACAGCCACAGCAGCTAACTCGGTTTCTGCCAGTCAGGTGCAATTATTCACAAAGATGTAAAAAAAAAATAATAATAATAATAATTAAGTCGAATAAAAATCTATAATCATATTGTTGATGATGTTGTTGTTGTTATTACCGTGGATATAAAATATGTGCACACCCCTGTTTCCACCTTTAAAGTGATGTGCAGTCAGGTTATTTTAAGGTCTAACATGCCCCCCCACCCCAAAATGTTTTATATAGGGTTATTCGGGGTTCGATTCCCACCTCTGGGTCTGTGTTCCTGGGGTTTGCATGTTGTTCCCGTGCTTTCCTCCCGGTGCCCCGGTTTCCTCCCACCGCCCGAAGACATAAAGACTAGGTTAATTCCATCCATCCACCTAGGAATCTCTGTAGTCTAACTAGGGGCCATGAAGGCCAATGGTGACTATGGTATTTTTTCCCCATTTTAGCTCTGGGCACATGCAGAAAATGCCTAATCTGCATGTCTTTTGACTGGTGGAGGACACCAGAATACATGAAGGAAACCCACCAAGCACGGGGAGAACATGCAAACTCCACGCACACAGACCCAACGTGGGAATTGAACCCTGGACCCTGGAGGTGCAAGGTGACAGTGCTAATCAATAAGTGTGTGTGTGAGTGTACTCCGCCTGTCGTGCCCTAAGTTTCCTGGCATAGGCTCCAGGACCCCATGACCCTGTACACAGGATCAGGGGCGCTGTAAAGGGGGGGTAAACGATGACGATTCTCGGGGCCCATGACTGAGAGGGGGCCCAGAGAAGCCCCC
>JAQQZT010000038.1:19997075-20018387 GCA_030068275.1 Clarias platycephalus | reverse complement strand
AAAAAAAGAAAAAAAAAAAAAAAAAAAAAAAAGCACAAGCCTGGTTCAGCCAACAATTTCCAAATCCTTGTAGGTAGCACCTCGTACCAGCAATATTATGCAATTTTAAACTTGGACGATGAAACCATCATACCTCTCAGAAAGAACACACATACTTTGGTACAAAAAGTACAAATCAATCTCAGAACACCAGCAAAGCACCTTTTGAAGACAGATACAAAAATATCTATATCCACAGTAAAATGAGACTGACATTGATGCAACCTGATGGTCAGCAAGGATGAAGTGACGGCTCCAAAACCACAACAACAACAACAACAAAAAAAACAATAACAACAAAAATAGCCAGACTATGATTTGCAGCTGCACATGGGGACAAAGATCTTACTTTATGGACAAATATCCTATGGTCTGATTAAACAAAACTGAACTGTTTGGTCATAATGACCATCATTGTGTGGAGTGAAAAGTGGGAAGCTGGCAAACTGAAGGACACCATACCAAACGTGGGTGGCATCATCATCATGTCGTGGGGTTGCTTTGCTCCAGGAGAGACTGGTACACTTTACAAAATAGATGGCATCATGAGAAAGAACAATTGTGTGGACATTAAAGCAATATCTCAAGACATCAGTCAGGAAGTTAAAGCTTGGTCACAAATGGGTATTCTAATGGGACCCCAAGCACATTTCCCGAAGATGTGGCAAAGTGGCTTAAAGACAATAAAGTTGAGGTATTAGAGTGTCTCAAGAAAATGTGTGGGCAGGACTGAAAAGACATGTGTGAATAGAAAAGGCATGTGGAGCTAAAATTGCGGCAAATTATTGTAAGAAGCTGGTGGCACGCTATCCAAAACGTTTGACTCAAGTTAAACAATTTAGGCAACGAACGAAGTGTATGAAAACTTCAGACCCACTCGGAGTGTGATGAAAGAAATAAACGCTGAAATAAATCGTTCTTCCTACTATTATCATAATATTTCACATCCTTAAAATAAAGTGGTTGATCCTGGCTGACGTAAAACAGGGAATAAGGATTAAATGTCCTGAATTGTATAAAACTGGGTTAAAATGTACTTGGCTAAAGTGAATGTAAACCCCTGACGTGTATTTGCAATGATGTTCCGGATTATTTTCTCGAATCAGAAAGCACTCCATAAACTTGCTTTAACCAGCACTCGTGTATTGAATGTCTGTTTAGACCAGTAAAAATCTTTATATTCTCTGAGGAGTTGTCACCAATACAGACCACATCTTTAACCGAGAGACTCTACAATCACACAAAACAGTTAGTTCGCCACAATGGACCCAAAAGGTCAAAAGTCATCCAGGCTCCCTGTTGGTTTAGTAGGAACAAAGGGCTAGGGAGAACTTAAGGGAGGAGCAAAAGTATAAATAAAGCATTCAGGAAGACTTAGAGATCAATCAACATGGCTATTGCTGACTTGTAAGATGTCTGTAAACTGCTTAAAAACAAAAAAAAAATGCCTGATAAATGATGTCCGGCTAGGCTGTTCTGGGAATAAGGCATCTTTCCTGAAATCCTGATTTCATTTATATGTGTTGGTGAAAATATGCTTTAGGATCAGTGATAGGGAATAAAAAATTCCTCAGCTATGAATCTGAGGATAAGAACCGTGCTTCTCGGAGACTGAAAAAAAGACAGACAAAGACAGACACGCACACACGCAAAGAAAAGCAGGATACACTCTCTAAGATATCTTCTTTATATTATTACACAGCTTTATATATACAATGGCTGAACTCCACCCTGTGTGGAATGTGGCGAAAACTAAAAAAATGACAAAAAAATAAAAATAAAATGTATTTCATCCAAAAAGCATAAATAATATAAACGACTAACTTCTTTTCTTAAAACAGATACATTCATATGAAAGAATAGTTTACTATTACAAAAAATAAATAAGCCATCTAAAAAGATTTTCTTTTATTTAAAGTCCTTCGCACAGATGGGAAAAAAAAAAAAGAAGAAACAGCTCTTCCAAAAACCATGCTTCGACGCCTACAAACTTTTTCCTCATTCCTCGCTCATTCACACGTAGCGCAGTAGGCCAACACAGTGTCCTTCAGCTGAAGTCTGAGCATTTCGGCGCTGGCTGTTTCTTTTTCACTGAATATGTTTTAAACGTTTCTTCATTGTTTGCTGTTCGTAAGTAGGTACGCATGTATGAGATGCGTATGTATGTGAAGATGCATGTTTTTGTGTGTGTGCATGCGTGTGTTGACTGCTGCTGTGTGTCTGTGAGTTCAGATCTCCTGTGCAGTAGGATGGATAAGGTCTCCATTTAGACTTAAAGTGGAGATCCATATGGTTTTCTCTCTACAGTCCAAATCAGATAGGTCCAGCCTCTCCAAACACATCAGTGGCTCGTCAGAGTTCACACACTGTGCTGAATCTTTATCATCATATGGACAGAACGAAGGTGCACAGCAGACAAGGGGAGACAAGCAGAAGACAATTAGTGTTAGCAAATTGTACAGTAATTAAACAAATGATTCTTCGGGGAGCAATTTACACTGTCCAGCATTTACTGGTATGTCAAGGGCAACCATCTGTTAGATACACTTTACATACACTATATGGCCAAATGTATGTGGACACCTGACCATAACACCCATATATAGCCTTTTATAATCTCTTGCCACATTGAAAAAGTTGCACACCATAAAGACATGGTTTGTTTAGGTTTGGTGGAAGTGGCCTGCACACAGCGGCCATATGGGTCTTATGGGGAATGAAGACCTTTGAAGGCGTGTGCTTTGGTGTCTGGCACCAAGACATTGGCCGCACATCTTTGCTGCTCCTTGCATCATTAGTGCTCGATCGGATTGGGATCTGGGAAAAATTGAAGGCCTTGGACTCTTGGCGTGCCAGGCCCCATGCCTGGTGGGTTGTGATACACTGGGTCCTCAGGCGCCTTTCTATCAAGATCAAGGCCACTGCTGGCTTTAAGCGGCACTGGCTTTTTTGTGAGATCAGGCCGGACTGGCTGGCCCATGATCCTTTCATCAGTTCACTGGTATATAATTGATAATCAATATTAATGTGTTAATGGTGTTAATGTTATGAACGCTTGGTGTAGGTATGATAGTCAGGTGTCCACAAAGGACTTTTGGCCATATAATGCAGCTAAAACATATGCATAATAGGTAACTATTAGATTTTTGTTTTACAAATAAAAAAGCTGCTGATCTAGAAAACTCTTTTATGTTTTCTGGCTCACCTTTGCTAAAAATGATCCCTTGCACTTCTTGTTCAGTTCCACTCTGAGAATTCCGGGATGATGTTGAGTCTGAGTTAACCTGCATCTGTTCTCTGATCCCGTCTGCCCTCTCGCAATTCCTCTGGGGTTCTGGGCAGTCATTACCATGGCACAGGAGTGAGCCATGGTTTAAAGGCAGCATCTCAAGAGCATCAAGCTGGCAAGGTACCAGGTGGTGCTTTAAGCCACCTGCGAAATTGCCATTGGCTTTCGTGTAACACCTGGTCATAAACACAGAAGTGGTTTTGGTCACCCGGGCTGTTAAAATATCACAAAGTCAATTCCTTAATTCAATGAGCTTCTAGTCTGTCTCAGCTCCTGCATGCATTTTATCAAACCCAAGCCCTGTTTGTCTTTGCTGAGTGATAAAAACTGTATCCACCTTCTTTTTCACACACTAATACATGCGCATGTGTAAACCCAAATACATAAATGCACACACAGAAACAATGAAAAATGATTCTAAGTAAACAGAATCATACACGCATGCACAGCTAACTCTGAATGACTTCTGCTCTTATCAGTTCCATTCATTCAAGCGCTCCCCACTGACTTGTGGGAAATTGAGAAGTAAACATTGCTGTCATTAAGAGAGTTGCATGGCTGCACGCCGAATAAACTGTTAGTGCTACACACACTAGAACAGATAAACAAGCCACACTGATGGACGTATGCCACAGAGTGTGTGTATGTCTGGACCAGAAAGAACTCTTCAGACCCAGATGATTGGCATGTAGATAGAAAGAGCACTTTCTCCGTAAGTGGTTTTCTCTCACCTGTTGTTGTTACAGAAGTTCTGGCAGTTCATGCAGTCAGAAGAGTCCGTCTGGGGTACAGATGTGTACAAGTTTCCTCGCTGCCACAGCAGAAGTACAGCTAGTTAGATATCTTCACTTTGATTTAATGGTTTAGTAAAATGTATGGAGAAATACATCTGGCTGTAGTTCAGTGATTCTATAGTGACCCTTCACATGCACTTTTACATGTGGCTACAGTGAATTCAAAATCTCACTTATAATCAGGTGTTAATCATTAACTCTAAACAACCGCCTCTATTCTGTCATATCTCTAACTCTAACGCTAATAAAGATGGATCTTTGTGGAAAACCTCAATATAGAATTCAGATGACATGAACCCATACAATGTGCACATGTGCAACGTTTTAATCTTATTAGCTGATGGCAGATGTTTTGTCTTGCCAAATTTTGATCATTTTCCAAAAGACTGAGGTTATGCAACCACTGTTGCCTAAAGAATAGCATATTTGTATAACTATAAATCCAAATGTAAACTTCACTTGAACAAATTCACAACGGTGCCAATATATTGCGCAAATAAGCCACCATGTTGTGTGACTTCAGTGAGAGAAGACAAGACTGGGAGTTTGATCCAGATTGTGTTTACAATCGAACAAATGAGATGGCAACCAGGATTAGACAGAAGTATTTTTTTCTATTTTAAACTCAAAAGAATGCGACTGCTCAGAAGAAGCAGGGGAGAATCAGAGGAAACGCCAATGTCCGCTCTAATCAACAAAATGTGACTGAATATTAAAGTTTGTTAATTTATAACAAAGGGCTGAGTGCTCAGCAACAGAGAGCTGTGCGTGTCAGTGTGTGTGCATGCACATCTTAAAGCATATGCACGTGTTGTGCCAAGCCTGCATTGCCATCTCCACACTCTCTGACCAAGAGAGTGTCACAGGGCACATGAGTACAGTAAAACCTCGGATTGCGAGTAACGCGGTTTGCGAGTGTTCCGCAAGATGAGCAAAGATTTGTAATAAATTTTGACTTGGAAAACAAACAAGTCTTGGTCTATGAGCACCGAGTATCATGATTCACGCATGCGCTTCTTGTTTTGGCACCGAGCGTCACGTGATCACAACTGAGCCAACAGTTTTTCTCTCTCTTGCGCTGCGGAATTGTGGGTAATCGTCTCCCCTGCTGGGTCTTAGTGCTCGTCTCTCACTGGTATAATCAACATCCGTACACGCGTGTACTGTTTACTATAACTCTGTGACCACGTGTGTGCTCGTAAAACATATTTTATTTTGTGTCTGTATGCGTGCGTGTACAGCGCGCGTGTAAAGCAAAAGCAAGTCTAATTAGAGAGGTTAAAGATCCATTTTCTCTCTCTGTATCAGCCTGCTCTTTGTGTCTGGGTGCACGCATCATTGGACACCGTGCCACACACACACAGACCCCTCCTACTTTCGCCTTCACAGACACACAAACACGCACACACACTCTTTCTCTCTGCTCTACACAGAAACTCTGCTCTGTCGCGATTCTTTTCAAACGTAAAGTGCAGGTTATTATTATTTTTTTCATTTTTACTTTACAGCAGTGATTCTGTTAGTGTGACGCTCAATCGAGTGTCATTAGAGAGATTTATTGTTTATTGTTCCGATAAAACAGTGTTTCCGTTGTGTGCACGCGTGTGTGTGAAAAGAGTGGAGGAAGGGTAACTGTGTAAGACGAGAAGGGGGAGAGGGGGAGGGGCTCCTTCCTTTAGCTTCACACATACACAGCGTCTGCGCGCACAAACGGAAACACTTATCTGTCAGGATTTATTTTTTACTTTTTTTAAAGGTAAAGTGCAGGTTAATTTCTTTTATTTTTACATTATATTTTGTGTTTATTATTTTTATATATTTATTTTTTGGTGCTGTGGAACGAATAATTTCCATTATTATTGAGTTTCCATTATTTCTTATGGGACAATTTGATTTGCTTTACGAGTGGTTTGAAATATGAGCTCGCTTCTGGAATGAATTATTCTCGTAATCCAAGGTTCCACTGTACTTAAGAAATCTGAAACAACTCAACAAGAGTAGGTCAGTGCAACCAGACTTGCAAGTGCAATGGAGTTTGTAAAATTCCTCCTATCTTTTTGTTTAATATATTCGGAAAAAACTAAGAATACTGACTTTTCACTGCTTGCTAACTGTGAACAACCAGCATCAATGCACCCACAAGGCATCAAGCAACACTTTCTTTGTGGGCAGTGTGGTGAGCTTTTATTCAGTTTACGTTTTACAATTGTTTAATGCCTACAAGTAAATGATAGGGCAGCTACACTATAAATCCACCTGGAAAATACTGAGTAGTGTAAATCCCCCTTGTAGACTCCACAAGACCTCTGAATGTGTGCTTTGGTATCTGACCCCAGGATATAAGCAGCAAATTAGCTTTCAATCCAGTAATTTGAAAGGTGAGGCTTTTAATCTCAAGTTTATGCCTTAAACTCATATTCATTCATTTTCATATTCATTAAACCAGCACTGAACAATTTTTGCAGTGTGGAAGGAAGCATTAAGAGGCAGCTGTCATTAAGGAGTAGTTGCTATTAAGGGGTGTATGTGATCTGCAGGACTGTTTAATTAGGTCGGCAAGGGCACTTTAAATGGTTTGCATCTACACAGCCCAACACAACTGCTGTGATGCACTGAATGTTCTGACACCTTTCTATCAGAGCCAGCATTAACTTTTTCAGAGATCTGGGCTGCAGTAGCTCTTCTACAGAAACGCAACAGACATACTAGCCGGTGACGTGTATCAATTAGCCTTGGGGCTCATGATCCTGTTGCAAGTTAAACGGTTGTCCTTATTGGTACAACTAGATTAAGGTAACAGCCACTGAATACCTGGAACACCCTACATGGAATTAGTCTGACCCAGGTGTCAGAATGAGAGTGTATAAATATGAATGAGTGGTGTATATATCCATATAATTCGTCAATATATGGATCATGACTGGTATATAAATGCACATAATCTGTACACTGGTTACAGCCAGACAGTTTATCTCAAGCTACTTACACTGTGCATATGGTGAGGGTGTGCATGATCAAAGTCCATGGTGCTGTGGGGCAGAGGTATGTCATGGGTGTGGGAATGTCCCAAACTGTAGTGAGGGCCTGAGCCATTCAATATTGTCAGACCATTGGGGAGTTTATGGTGGAGGTGATGGCAACTCTGCGGCATGACTGACCCATTGTTCTCGTAGCTACCATGCATGTTGCCATTGAGCTGGCTAGAGCCAGATAGAGTTGTGTACTCCAAAATGTGACCGTTCATCTCAGCAGGCTGGTACAGGTAACCAGGAGGGTTATACTCTGTAGAGAATAAGAGAAAGTTAGAGACAGATAGCTAGACACATAGAGAGAGCAAGTAAACATTGTTTGTTTGTGGTATTGTCCCAAGACAAAAAATGTGCAGAAATAGGTGAAGAACATATTAATATTCAGTTCCTTATAAACACATTACTTGTTTGCCAACCTTGTTCTGTAAATAGGATATGTGGGCGACTACTTTTACATGTACTTGAGAAAGTATTTACTTTGTTACACAACCCCAATTAGTGCCTGTTGGCACAGCAAAAAACACGGCAGTGGACGTGTATGTGATCACAATCATGGATTGGGACTCACTGTGCATGGTGTGCTGCTGGCGGTTTCGCCAAAGGCACATGATGATGAAGATAATCAAGATGAGCACCATGACACCCAAAATGCAGCCCACAATTAGGTACAAGATGCCACCTGCTGAAGAACTTGAATTAGGAGGATACACCACTGGTGGAGTGATGGGCCACTGGCTAGGAACACCTTGAGGCTGACGTGCTGTATAGATCGAGAGAGAGAGAGCGAGAGAGAAAGAGAGTGAGAGAAAGAGAGAGTGAGAGAAAGGGAGGAAGGAAGAATAGTTAATGATTATTCCAACTTACAGCAATACAGATACCATAATGCTGTGCATGTCTCAATAATTTGTCAGCTCTTTTTACATGTTAAAGGCCGAGCTCAATCCTATCAAAAAAGAATAAATGCACCATAGCACTACAATGCACTTTATATCTGCAAACAGTATCACAGTTATTGGTACTAATTTATAAATGAGATTCTGTTCTTTCTACTATACTGAGAGATCTACTTCAATTAGCATCAATATTGAGCTACATTCTCCAGTTTCTTAAAAACCTCCATAACTTTAATAAAACAGCGCTTTTTTGAGCTCCAGTATTTGAGACACACAGATTTACTTCAAATAATGCACATATTATTAAGCATTTTACAGTCAGTTCTACTGAAAGAAGAGAAAAAACACTCTTTTTTATGATGCTAGCTAGCCATCATAAGCTATAAGGTACATTTGCTAGCTTGCTAAAGCACTCTCTTTGTGGTTTGTACACCTGCAGTACTAATACAGTAGCTAATGCTGTTTCCTTTAATAAAAAAAGAAATAAAGTCTTCAGACTAAAAACATCGTGCTTTTCAGATGTTTGTTGAGAACATTAACTCATGACACGTTCCTGCAAGATCGTATGCGCTGCATTGCTGCTACACAATTGGCTGACTCGATAACTGCATGAATGTGCAGGTATGCAGCTATTCTGTTCACGTAGGTGTATACCAAAAGCCATGATATTGTAGTATTCTGTGTATATTCATGCCATGTTTTTTTTTTTAACTCCTCAGCTGCAAAATAAAATGTAAGATGAAAAGAAACAAACACATGTTTATTAAAAAAAGAAATGCACAGCAAGCGTCTTACAGGTTCAAAGCTTTGGGCTAATAGCAGGTCATTGTGTGCATTGAGTCAGGTTTTGATTACCCCAGGCCTGTATTAATAACAGTCATTAGAAAATGACGTAATGGCAGTGAAGCACAATGTGTCCCCTTGTCTCTGACTCTAATAGACCATTGCTGTGTTCAGGTCTGTAATTACAGCAGTTGATTTTATAGCCTCCAGTAGTATGCTCAAGTACAACATTCCCATAACAGTGCAAATGTGTTCTCCCTCTCTTTCTCACATACAATCACACACCTCTATCGTACTTCCTCTTTCTCTCACCTTTAGTTTCACATATCATCACGTTACTGTAATCGCTTTCTCCAGCGTCATTGTAGCACTGCATCTTGATGTCATACGACGTCTCAGATTGGAGATGACCAATCATGTGCCAGCGTTTGATTCCTGTGGAAAGGGTAAAATAATTGGTGCAATGTTACCGTGACATAGTTACTCGGCTCTGTCTCCCTTACGTGTATTTCATTTACTATAAACCAGTGAAGTCCTCTCTCTTACTTTGTCTGTTTCTTGCCCCCCGCACATACACACTCTCTACGTCCCCCTCTCTAAAACACATGCTTCCCTATAAGGAAACTTTAATGTTTGATCTGGCTGGGCTTCAATACGCCCACTGCACTATGCACACAGTCTGATCTCACAGATGCACACACTAAGTCAGCTCTTTAATCACAGATTGTGGGACAGAGTTTCATGACCACGCAACCAAAGCATTGAACAGGAACTTATAGCATGCAGAAATACACACGTACAACATACCACAGCACCCAAAAAGCACAACAGTTAAAGTTTGTCCCCTGTGAAATTGAGAGAAATACATCTAAGTTGGGAAGATTAAGGAATCACTCTTAACAATCCTCCAACTATGGAAGCCCCTGTCTCGATGTTTTGAGTGTAGGGTTTCGGCCCATTAGAGAAGTAGCCACCATTTGTTTACAGCAAACAAATCTTTTAGCCTGGCTCATTAAGCCGTACTGCAGGTTCACTGCACATCAATCAACAGACAGGATATCCCTTACCCCCACACCCCCAAACACAAAATACTAATGCTTTAACTTCAACATAAAAGCCCCTCTCAATTTAGCACGGATGTACATAGAGCATGGAACAACATGTAACTTTAAATGTAATCGATTCACATGGTTCAACTTGAAGGATGAACTAGCTGGTACAATGGATAAACGACCGAAAATAGTGTAGAAAAATGCCCATCGTGAAGCATGAAGCACAAATCTTTCATACCATCAATCACATCTTTCTTATAATCGCCATCATTGTCACTGTCTGTAGGTCGATAGTAGATGTAGAAGCCCTGGATGGGGGTGTTGTTGTTACTGGAAGTGGTATACTATAGGAGAAAACCAGAGAGAGAGACACACCGGTTACCAAAATGAAGAATAATTTAAGTTCACTCTTCCAAATACAAATAGCACACTGAGTCTGAAGGAACTATCACACAGAATAGCTAATATTCACAGCAAGGTTAGCATACACTGTTTCGGGCAACACATTTTCAGAACTTCACCAGGACTTCAGACTAAAGAGCCTTTTAGTTGACTTCAGAGGCAACTAAAAACAGTTTTTTTGTTCCACCCATTCAGGGAAGTGATCACTGAATGACATCACTGAATGACACCATTATAAACATGTACCTTGAGTAGAGGAACCAGATGTTATGGTCTTGTAGTCATGTGTTGGATATGGTTATACCTTTCCACAGATATTTGTGTTGCTTCTCTACTTTTCAGACACAAACTATTAAGAAAGGTTTACTTCCCATCTGGTTTAATAATAGTGAGCTCGATGACCTATTAATCACAGTTGACCATCTGTTCTAGCCATCACCAGATAATCTTACTTTTAAGATCAACTATGGTAAATTCTAGGGCTGCAAGATTTGATCAGAAAATCACATTGCTAGTATTTTAAGACATATTGCGATGCATAGTTCAATATTTCACTATAAAACATACAATTTTATATTTAAACATTTATCTAGGCTAACACCAAATAACTGGACAAATGATCTCATTAAGAAGATGTCTGCCAATATTGATTTAACATCTCAAAATTATTCAAATAAATAAACGAATACCCAGACTACTGACAAACTCTAATTTCCCAATTATGTTTATATGGCCTGTAATAAATTGCAGCCTGTTGTGATTAAATAATTAATCACGGGTCCATAGTGTAGTTTTGATTGTTATGTGATTAATTGTGCAACGCTTGTAAATTCTACAGTAAAATGAATTACCCTTCATTGTGAATAAAAAGACGTGATTCATGTTGGGCTGATCATCCACCGATTTAAAATGGCCATTTTCTAATACATTTTTAAAAAAGGTTCCTAAGCAATTGTATTGACAGAACCAGTGACAGAGCAATTGATTTAATTCTTTTAAATGATATGTTCTTCACTGCAGATATTGAGTAGCTTACTGTCAACTGGTGCAAAAATTATACATCTAATATGGCTATAAAATTAACTATCCAGGACTTGTTAAATTATTTATGGTTAATAATAATATCATTATTTTTTCTTATTACTTAATATAAATCTGTACAATGTTGATTGATTTCACCCATTTTTTAAATTTAAACTATTACCAAAAAAAAAAAAAAAACTCAATCTATATACACATAGGTTTTGTAAATAATTGTCTGTTGACTTATTTAAGATTATCCTTTTGTAGAAAGTTGATATGCTTGTGTAGGAGCTTCAGACACTTGATCCCTTTTAGGAAGGGGAAAATGTTTTTCTTTTAGCCTTAAAGTCTAACGGCAAAAAACCCCTAAGGCCACAGGTATGGACCTGCGATATCGACCGCACTTACTGAACAGATTTTGAACTATCAGGTTTGGCATACTGTACTGTATATTAAAGTAATCTGTGTGGGAAAGGTGACAGAAACATAACACCAACCCTCTGTTACATATATGCACCAGCACACACACACACACACACACACACACACACACACACACACACACACACACAGACTTGGATCCAATATGTTATAACCATATTCTCACTCATTAATTCCTTTTGTCCTTCATTTCCCTAAAATGGAACACATTCTCCTTGTGTGTCTACATTTCTGCTCCTTATAACTGCACACGTGACACAGCCTCCTAATGTTTGAGAAACACCTTCAGATCATACCCACTTACAACCCCCCCCCTGAAAACACCCAGTCGAATTGAAGCAAACCCTGAAGTGTCATTTGGCAAAAATAAAGTAACACAGACAAGTCTGTTCTTACACATACTGTTTCACACAGGTTTGGGTAAGTTTTTCCATATTTTGTGCTGTTCACTCAGGACTGGGAAATGATACAGAAGGTCAGTGATTCCAAGCATGCATTAAAAATATAGCAGTTACTGCCGCTGCCAATTCAGCTCACTGACAATACAAAGGATTTGGAATGCATGAGTGTTCTAGAGCTTTTTAACGTAATTCAAATGTCAAGCATACAATATCCACTTAAGGTTGAGGTAAAAAATAAAAAAATAAAAAACTATATGAATTTTTAACTGGTTATCCTGTAGGGGGTTCAGTTTTACAGCCATACTAATGAAATCCTGCAGGGCAGAGTCTGTCGGCTTTCATGCCAGGTGGGAAAACAAGTACTGCTGGTACCATAGAGACAATACAAAGAAACACGCACTGCACACACACAAATAAAGGGGATAAATCTAACAAAAAATAAAACTTGTTTATTTTGTAGTAAAAACAAGTGTGTCTGTACTTCCTCTACATGTGCCTGCGAGTGCAGTACTCACAGTCCATCGCACCATGATTTGCGTGTCACTAACAGCGTCAGTAGAAGAGATGTGAGGGCCGGCCACTGGTCGGTTGGACCCAGGTGGATTTATCGTCTCTATCTGGTACGGCCTGGAGGTAGCGCTGTGGGGACTCTCACCATAGGTGTTCATGGCAATGACACGGAAACGGTACGTGAAACCTGTGGAGGGAATAATGATAACACTTAACAAAATCTACAGTGGCTCATGTCTGTGTGTCTGGGACGACAGATGGAGGACTGTATGTGACAGTGTTTCTCAAGAGACTTAAAGGTGCACATTAATTACTAGTATTACTTTATATTATATTAATGACTGCTTTTAAAAACTGTAGATATTGATGTTGCGTGCTGCTATACCTGCTTCTAAGTTGCGCACTTCCACAGATAGCTTGAGAGGCGAGATGTTATCGTCAGCTATGATCCAAGCCGCGTTACGGCCCTTCCTGTACTCTACACGGAAAGCTGTGATTGGAGAACCGCCATTGGCCCGTGGTATCCACGTGACGTAAACTGAATTCTCTGATGCCGTAGAGATGGTGGGACGATCCGGGGCCTCGGGAACTGTAAGACAAAACGATGTAAGTAAATCAGAAACCGCGAACATGATTATTCTAGTTTTTAGACTGAACGTGATGAATGGCCATGTTTCCTAAAAAAGTAGAAACGTTTGGCTTATCCATCTTTTGAAGAGGATCAAATACACACAGAGAGAGAAAAGAAGCTAAAGAAAAAATAAACAGAAACACACAACATAGACAAACCACATGCCAGAGTGGAGCATGTACTTACTGAATGGGCTCTGGGCCATAGACATAGACAGAGGCAAGCAAAGAGAGAGAGAGAGAGAGAGAGAGAGCCAAAGAGGAGAGAGGGTTAGTAAAATGTATAATTTATTGAGTAAGGCCTACATTAATGTCCAATCATAGACACAAACATATCCACACACTTTCATACATGCTTACGTATTCTAAGAACTATCTAAACCATGCATTCTCACTTACAATCAGTTGCACAGTATGTGAATTTGTTTCATTTCACTCTGTTCAACTAATCAGACTTATTCATCTTTACAGGTTACCTCTGTCATGGATGACTACTCCATAGTGCGTATTGGTGGTTTTTTCTTCAGGGGCTTTCTCAGGCAAAGACACAAATGGGGCCTTGGACGGATTCTTACTGGAGGGGGGGTTCTTCTCTAAACATCACAGAGGAGAGAAAAGTGAGAAAAGGAAAAGAGAAGGAAGGGGAGAAGGCAAGAAGAAAGAAGCAGAGAGAAGTGCTGGGAAGAGATCTGCAGTGATTTATAGTTGGGTTATTCCCTTTGTTGACAGCGGCTGCACTGTGCCAATGTAGTCTATATGCTTCATTTAGCCTTAGAGACTGGCCACGCATTACTGCACTAACTGTATTAAAAGGCTGTAAAGCAATAAACGCATGCAATAAAATAGTAACAATGCAGAAGTTTATATGAAGTTTATGGAGAGAAAGAGAGCCAGGTCTCCCATCTGAACAAAAACAACAACAACAACAACAACAACAAGTATTGCCCCATATAGCGTGCACAGGGCAACATATCTCTGCTGACTTTGATCATTTATCATTAAATAATATTGCAAAATTTTAACATTTATTACACAAATTTGTCTTTGTTGTTAAACAATCATTCTCCGTCATTTTATCAAATGAAAATGTTAGAAAATCGCACGTCTATTAAAAACGAAATGCCACATCGAGGATCCTGTTTGACTCCCAGCAGCACTGTAAGTTTTATAGCCCAGTGAACTTTTCCTGATCTATCTGGGACGTAGGAAAGCCAAAAACTAAAATAGTAGACGTCAACTGTAGCACAACAAACTTGGGAACATTTGGGAAGACGTGTTGGTTTGGAACATGTTAGAAGGCACACAACTTTTTGCATATTGCTTTGTGAGTCTATTCGACTACTCAAGACTGTCACATTATTATGTTATTATGAATTATGTTAATTCAGCATTATTATTATTATTATTATTATTATTTTTATATATATAAGTTAATTTGGCTAAAATTTAGATAGCTGATACAGGTTAAGTTATCTATGTTCGATAAACAAAATATTTTTTCGTGTTAATGAACTTTTGAGGGACCATATTTGAGTATTTACAGTGTAATACATCAATATTAACAAACAAACATAAATAACATTTGTATTAAGTGATGTCTTTAAGAACAAACAAGGGATTTGTTCATATGATGTAGGTGGCAAAATGCTAAACTTTACTTTTGATATCTACACCAGGAGACTAGACTTTGGTTTTGCTTAAGAGTTTATTTGAATGTACTTTTGTTTAATTTACACATTTTAGTTAACGGGCGGCATGGTGGCTTAGTGGTTATCCCCGGCCAGGTTAGATTCCCGCCTCCCCATGCGGATGGAGTTTGCATGTTCTCCCCGTGCTTGGTGGGTTTTCTCCCACAGTCCAAAGACATGCAGATCAGTTCCCAAATTGAATGAGTATGTGAGTGTCTATGTGTGTGCCCTGGACAGGGTGTACGACGCCTCGTGCCCTAGGTCTCCTGGGATAGGCTCCAGGCTCCCCGCAACCCTGTATACAGGATAAAGCGGTATAGACGATGAGTGAGTGAGTGAGTTTAGTTAAGAAAGGAAGTTGTCAATGTGTGTTTAATGAACATTCAGTTAACCTTTAAATATGTGAATTAAAACTTTCGGTAACTTCGGTAACATTGCTTACAGCTGTATTAATATGTAACTCATTTTTAATCTTAAATAATTAACCTGAACTGATACCTATATACTTTGACTTGGTAAACAATTGTCAGCACAGTGGTGACATTCCCATGGCTGTAAAGGTACAAAGTTTATTAGGTGCAGCAATGTCGCTAGGATTTTAACAACTCAGTGTCAATCAGGCAAAAGCTAAGAGAAAGAAAGAAAGAAAGGGAGACAATGAATGAGTGAGTGTAATCCTCACCTTTTCCCGTTCGAAAGGTAAGCATGGCGGGCTGGCCCTCACCGGCACTGCTGCGTGCTACCATCAGCACCTCATACAGGCTGGAAGGCTCCAGGTCAGACAAGGGGAGGCTCCTTTCACTTCCTGGAACCCGTACTGTGTGCCAACTGCCCACCACATTGCCCATCTCATCCACCTGCAGCAACAAATCCACAGTGGCTTATGGTTATCCATCAACATGCATCAACAGTTATCTCATACAAAGGAAACGGGAAGGTAAAAACCATACAAAATAGACATGCTGATGCTATCTGGGTTTCCGTTTGTCTTTTTCCAATCTTGCTTTTATTTAACCATATTTTGCTGCGTGGAAGTGCCTGAACAGGTCTCTGAGTATTAATACTACGACTACTACTACTACTAATAATAATAATAATTTGTCTAATGTAATTTAACTCATAAATAATGGAACAAACTAACATAATTACAAGCATTTAAAAAAAAAAAAAAAGTTTCCGCACCACACCAGCAAATAAAATTTTAATTACCTTGCGATATTTCACGAAATAAGCGTTGACTGCTCTGCCCCAGTCTCGTCCTGGCCGCCACTCTAGATCATATTCATTAGGTCTATGTGTTTGTGGTGGACTGATAATGATCGGAGCCTCTGGAGTGGGCTTGTCACTGGCCGTCTCTGTGAATGAACCATTGGGATCACTGAGACTGTCCTCTGAGGGCAAGAACAGCCCCTCTCCATCACTCTGAATTGGATGGACAGTTGGTTGTGTGTCCACAGTAGCAGCAGTGGTGGAACTGTACTGAGGTTCTGTTAAAAAAAAAAAAAATGTTGGGCATTTTTGAAAATGTGCTTAATATCTAATGCTTTCTGTCTTATTAGTATATCCAATAGTCACACAAAGTACAAACATGTTTCAGCAAGTTTTCCTTAATATTCTGTGCTTGAACAGTAAAAGTTGATCTTTGAAGTAATTTAACAACACAATAATGAGCACTATGTTGAATCTCTATATAGTGCTTTCAAATCCCTCCCTGAAAAAAACAGGAATAATCTGAAAAGCTATTAACGGCACAAGAAAACCTTGGAGTGCAACAGGAGACCGTGCTGGAAACTTAAATGCGAATATGGAGCTGTTTCAGTCTGTATTGTAAAAAAGCAGTAGCCAGGAACTGAACAGCACTGCACAGTAATGCTTTGTTTATTATTTCTTATTTAACTGAATGCTAACCTGCAGCCAAAGTGGTCCACCTGGGAAATAACAAAAGTTGGAAAGTTACGACATCTTATACATGTTTGAAAGCTGAAAGTTGAAACGTTATGGAAATGAGTGATGCCTTGAAACAGTGTGTGTCTATGTGTCTCGCTGTGTAGTTAGATGAATAAATTCTGTCAAATTTATTTATACGCCAAACAGAGAAGAGAGCTAAATCTGTGTAGGAAAGAAGAACATACGACATGATATCTCTGAATCACCTGACTCATGTAAACTACCAGAAACAGTCGGAGTCCTAAAGTAGCTCTACACCCATGCCCTCCATCACAGGGCCGTAAATCACGGTGTTTTTTCCCCCTCAGGTCCTCTCTGTGCAGCAGGTTTTTAACGCACGCAGACACATAACAATAGAGCTGCAGTTAAAATTCATAGAATTTGTGCAGTTGAATGCACAGAGTACGGAAAATACAGACGTTATGCAATGCAAGTATCTGCATCGTTAAACCGAAAGTGTGTGTGGTCTATAGCCAAAATGTTTTTTTTTAATGTTAACCTTGCCATATGCCCTGGCAACCTTTAAAAATACTGATGAAAAAAAAAAGGACTGCTGAAAAGTCATTTTTTAAATTACAGATACATACTCAGTTCCTTAACCAAAAGAGTAACGAGCTAACTGTGTTTCAAAGCAATAATATCTTTTATAAATAAAGAAGTTGTCATTTGTTATTTATAATAATAGCTACCTAGTAATATTTTACCAAACCTTAGTTTTTTTGTAAATCTTAAAAAATATCATAAGTGTAACATTATATTTCTGGAAAGTGTAACATTCCAGAAATATGACGACAATCTGCTATAAAGCTGGGACGTCTTTGCAGCTGTTTCTGCGAATCTAACTGGGATCTTGGCATGGCATCTGAGGACACTTTCTTTTAATTACTGCTTAGAACGATCATTCAAGAATGTTGAAAGGGTAGCAGAACACACTTGGAGGAAAGATCAGTCTGCCCTCTTCTGCGTACATGAGCTTACAGATGTGTATGCTAGTCTCACTTTGACTGACGGGGGAAAGAGAATGCCAAGCCTTCCTTCCTAAGAACAGTCAAATATGCTCTCCTGCACATGGGTGACTTACTCTTGACAATAGGGCAAATACTGAAAATTTAGCTGAAATACAGAAACCGTCCACATGAGGTATGGTACGTCATTTTAGTCATTTCAAATAAATCAGGTGGCATCAACTATTTGTGCAAATTAAGTAAACTATTAAAAAAGCTAACTTAGTCAAACAGAAATATTATTAAAACAGGTCTGTAATTTTATGTTTTAAACCTTCACATTTAAAAAATATTATATATATATATATATATATATACTTTAAAATTACTCAACTTACTTAAAACGTTTTGTGCATATAGTCTGATTTTCACAAATATTTTGAGGAATTTTAGCATCACAAAAGTGATGAAACAAAAGCTCTTTCACAGATAGCAAATATTAAAAAAACAATTAAATCTGATGAGTTGAGTTCATTTGACCTTTTTATAAGGTGGTAAGACTTGGAGAAACAATTAAATGTGGTATGACTATAATAATATCTGTTAAATTTCAGAAAAGTCATTAATTTACTTGGTTTGACCAGTAAACCAAAAAAAATCTATGTAAAACTGTGCAATTAGTAACTGTATTTGTAATGTTTTTTTCAGCTTTTACTTTGCTTTTCTGTCTTTTAATGAAAAGTTTAATGTTAAAAAATCTTTTATGTGGCCACATGTATGAAACCTTATAAACTACTTATAATTATGTCTATAAAATATATAATAATAATAATAATAATTATTATTATTATTATTATTTACATCGCTTATTTATGCAAACACTAAAAAGAGTCATTTAACCATGTTTTCTATAATAGTGAGTAACTAAAAGTACAAACTGTATAATTTTCATTAACGCCACCTGACATTTTCTAGATATAGACTTGAGCGAAGCAGCAAGACAGGCGGGGGAAGTGTCCGAGACGTACAGTATCTTTATCCTGTTTACTTTGTCCACTAGGAATGTAACCAAACATGAATACATTATTATTAATTACACATGCACCTGTCTCTATTCTTCATTCGGGTCTTCTTTATGTGTATTAACTGGGAATGTCGAGTGACCTTTAAACATAACCACTACGAGACCACCATGACATCTAACAGACAAATCAAATGGGAGTGTGAGAAAATGAGGGAGTCGATAGAGAAAGCAGTGAGTGCACTGAATGAATTCTTAAATTTCACCGGTGCAGCCACCATTAGCAAGCCTTGACCTATTTGAATCTGTGCTCATCAGAAACCTCGTAAATGTGCTTTGAAGCATGCACTGTGCTAACAGCCTGAATAAAATGAGTGGGCTGATCTTTGAGAGGGAGCGAGTGGCGGTGTGGACAGGATGGGCCAGATTTCCTTAACATGGTGATTAAAATACAGTTTAAAAAATTTATATTTTAATTTTCTTAGGTGAGGAACCCCCAGTTCAATCCTCACCAGTGCAAAGTTTCACATGATGTCCACAGGTGGAAATTGCAGGCAGTACCTGTTTAAAGTCAGTCGGCAGTGTGGTCACTTCCCATAGGGTTTCATGTAAAGCAGGTGTGGAGGCAGCTGGGTAAAAAACTGTTTGTTTACCTTTCAAATAGCCTACATTCTACACTACTTGGCCAAAGTCACGGTTTGCATTTAAATAAGCAAACACTTAAGAGTCTTTAAATTGCTAATTGCTGCAGAAATTAATATGATTCTTTTTATTCTAACGGATACAGATTATCATTTCTTAAACAATTAGAAAGATCTATCACATATTCAAGGAAAAGATGTTAATGCGTTTAAGAAGAGGAAAAATTATTGACCTGCATGAAGCAAAGAGAAATTACTGGAGCTGGGTTAAGAATGGTCCAACACATTGTTAAATCCTGACAGGACAGTGGCAAAGTGTCACCCTTACAGAAGACATGTAGTCAAAAAAAAAATAACGAGTGACAGTGATCAGAGATCACTTCAATGGTGAAGTTGCTTTGTAAAAAAAATTGACAGTAGAAAGACCTATGTTTAATAGTTAAAGTAGGAGCATTTCCACAAGCATAAACTATTTACTAAAGAGGTGTTGATGATGTATGTTGTCTGTGTATTTTAAAGCAATACAACTTAATGGCATTTTAACCTTTAAAAAAAACTTGATACATGATTTAAAAGTATTTTTCTAGTTTTAGTGAAAATACTGTGCAGTTTTTTAAACAGCAGAACAGATGCACTAGGCGATGAACTATTACTTATATTCACATTTTTTGTGCTGCAATGATAGATCTTCCAGACAACTAACCATGTAATATTTTTCCATAATCCACTCCTCCAGTATCTGAGATGAACAACTTTCATAAACGGTCATGATTTTAAGCCAAATTGCATTTTATCAAACCATATATTCTCTTCATCATTCAAGGCAGGAAATTTAAATGGTCAACCTTACAATTTGAAATCTGACAATGATCTGCAACCGACCCAAACCTTTAATCACAATTCTGATCAACACGTGAGACTAAGATACTAATGAATAATCTGTTTTTAGTAGTTTTTTTTATTTCCAAATACTTTTTGATGTACATATTTAGTTAGATTTTTAATGGCTTGATTTTAAATATTGAACACATGCAATTATTTAGCTGTTTATCTCTCATGGCTCACCTGCAGTGTCTTCACAGCCCACCAGGGGGCTGCAGCCTATCCTTTGTGAAGCACTGCTACAGTTTAGGCTACAGGCTATATACTAGCATAAAAATCGAAATTGCGATTTGGCCATGTGCAATTATTTAATCGCAAAAGGCTGCAATTTATTACAGGTAATATACGCGTAGTCAGGAATTCATGCAGAATTTGTCAATAATTGGAGTATTTGTTGTTAATAATTTTGAGGTGCTGAATGAATATTGGCATCCACCCTCTGCGATCATTTGTGCCTTTATTTGCTGCTGGCTTGGATAAATACATTTGAATACAAAACGGTAAATTTGATAAGTAAATAACAGTTTAAATTAGGGCTGCAACTTACGATTATTTTGATAATCGATTAGTTGGGCGATTATTATTATTTTATTTTATTTTTTTCGATAAATCGATTAAACGCTAAACACTTCTTTAATTTTATGTTTTGCTTATAATTATATATAAGACCATACCAACATTTGTTTATTTTTTAACAATAATTGCCGATGGCAAGTTGACAGTTTTTATTTATATATATATATATATATATATATATATATATATATATATACACATATACACACACACATGCACACACACACATATATATATTTATTTATGTATAAAAAAATACACTGACATATAGTCACACTAATAGTCAAATGTACTGTTATTTGCATTCGCTGAAAACCACAACAATCA
>JAQQZT010000038.1:19967568-19981816 GCA_030068275.1 Clarias platycephalus | reverse complement strand
TAGGAAGGTATAACTAACTTAAAACAGCAGTTTCAATGAACTTTTTTAAATGATTTGGCACAACTTCAACCACTGAAAGTTGAGTGAACTCAAAATTGCTTTGCAGCCGGTTGCCTTAACTTTTTAACTTTTTAAGTTAAGTCAACTTTTTATTTTTTACAGTGTAAGATGTAGCCCAAAACAGCTGGGCCTTTAGGAAATAAGTAAATAATTACAATTCCTTATATAAAAAGCAGCAGACCGTAGTTGATATTTAACACCACAAAAAAAACTCTTCAAAATGCACCACAAGTCTCAGGTACACTCAGGTCTACTGCCTAATAAACTAAATAATGTCATTCAAGTTTGCTGTTACACTACTACTTTAAATTTAACATGAGTTTAACTCTTTAGTCAAATAGACAGCTTTAGGCCTGCACATGCTCACCTGCTTACTGCGGCAGGTTTACTGGGTCAACAATCACTGCATCCCTGCTCTTTATGACAGTGGTATAACTCAAGGACACTGAACCCTAAACTTAAAATAATTTCTCTTCCATTCTTCTTATAACATTATTTGTTTAACAAAACAATACCGTATTCCCATAAATATAATAAACATTTAGACACTATATGCCTTTATGGTAGTCTGCTACAATAATCATTGTCCAAAATCTGAATCACTTTAATCTGAAATCTAAAACACAGTCTTTCACAGTCTGTGTGACTCTCCTGACAGTATATATACGAATAATCGTGTTATACCCAACACTTTGCTGTGGTCCTTCCTAAAGAAAGTAAGACTGTGGTTCTTTCCATCTGGCCACAGTTTTGGCAGGTGTCCACCTTTTTTTTTTTTTTTTTTTTCCACCAACAAGTTTAACTCTAACATCCTGGCCTGAACATAGCTCTGAAAACAGCTGTGCAAAATGTCATAGATTATAGAAGTGCTGGTAAGATGATTCCCCTTCGAGTCCTTTTGTTGGACCGGGTCTCCAATAAAAGGAGTATATATAGTTTCTTCCCCATTACCCAAATGGTGGTAAATATTTCCCAACAAGTCATAAACAGTTATAGGCTTGCTCCAGTTGCAGTAATTGGGATTGCTTGTTAGGCCAATGAGGGGACGATAAAGGCCATCCTGGTTTAGAAATCATTTCTAAGTTAAACTCACTCATTTCTCAGCTCGTTCACATAATTTGGTTAACGGCCTTAAGACTAGCGTTAGAGGTAAATTGAGTCATTTCTGGGTTACCACAAGATAGTTCCTTTGTTCTATTTCTTTGTGAATCCCTTTTGGTCCTGGTCTACTATCTACTGCGACACATTGGCTCTCAATGATGCAGAGATGACATTTTGATCTTAATAAAGCAAGGGCTGTTGCTTCAGAGAGCTGAGCTTCATCAGCATTTAATAAAAAACTGGAAACTTTGATAATCCCCATCATCAGCAGTTTCTCATGAATTTTATACGTTTAGATGGTGATGTCTAGCTTGTGAGATGCTAAGGGAATGTTTCGAATCACAGACTCTATGTATGCTTCTAAAGCACTTTACCCACCTCAGTAACCTGTGTGAGTTTTGTCGTTCTCCTTAACCTTCACAGAATTTCCAAAATCAGGCATGTGTTTTCTTTAAGCATAATTATCAGATAACTACTGTTCAAACCTATTGTTAGCAGTCTTTACTACAACATCAGCGATTCCCAATATCAAACCAATATTTTCTGCTCGGACATCATCAATCTCTATTGTTACAACCTTATTCTCCATTTTCACCTTCATTTTATGCCACCAAATTTCTGTCCTGTGTTCTTCAGTAATACGGTCTTCCAGGAGTGAAGCCTGAAGTCCAGCACAGTCATGATCATAATTCCTCTTGCCTGCCCCTTCTTAGCACTAGCTTCAGCACTAGTCTTAACAGCAGCAGCAGCAGCAGCAGGGTACACAGTAACTGCATCCCTTGCCATGACCCCGACTACTGGTGTTCTTGCTTCCTGCTGCTGGCTTCTCTTTCACCCCCACACCACTCCAATCTCACTAGCTTGCCCTGTGATGGAGTCAGACTGGCAAATGTGTCCCACCAAAAAAAGTATGAAAGAAGAACAAAGTTTGGCAGAGGTTAACATTCAACAAAGCAATATTTACCAAGAACAAACACAGTGCTTTGCTGACCAAGAGCTTCCAAGCCCTGAACAATCCTCCCATCCAAAGAGAGAGATGGGGTGGAAATCTTAGGATTCAACAACTGAAATTTTAAGCCGTGTCAAAAACAACCAGAGCACTCTCAGAAGTTGGATCTTAGGATGCTGCTTGCTCACCCACAAGGCTACAACTGGGCTTGCTACAATGCGAAGGTATGCCCGCGGTATTGTGGGAGTCACTGAATGGCCCTGTTGCAGAATTCAGGTCCCCCTGGAGTACTAAGGATTCAGAGAGGAGGCTTGAGTTGTCAGGGGGTGTCTGATTACTCACATTCCACAGGCTATGAGAGCAGCTAGGAAGAATAAAAAAAACTCAGATTAAAGTAACTTTTTTTTTTTTGCGTTTCAATGTCTCTTAAAACACCAATCTACCATACATTTATCCAGCCAAGCCTGGCCCTTTACTGCATATCACATTGATTGTTGACTATGATAGGACAGCAGTCAGGTTGATTAAAATCTGGACCCAGTTCAAGGCTTTCCACCATTCGACCTCCATGTCCTAGCTCTCTTTCTCTATCTAAGTTCAAGCCCCAGCTCTTCCCAATGTTCCCTGACTCCATCACCTCTTTTTGTCACTGTGGTAACTGAGCCGACCATACAGCTACACAACAGGCTCTGCTCAGTCTCCCGCCGATAGGTCCCTGGCCCCCGACCAAAAGCACCCCCGGGGTAGAGACATATATTAAAAACTGTGCCTTGAAACATGTGGAAAGCAAAAACAAGTTGACAGCAAGTCTCCAAACACATAGTTCCAAGAAGCAAAGGCTAGAAATGCTCACAGTCAGGTAACTGTGAATTATCTGTCAAGGGGAAAAAGCTCATGCTGGACAGCTTTCTTGTGCAGATGGTATGAATACAAACCGTTACTACAGAAACCCATGTGGTGAAATGTGCAAATAGAGAACTACAATGCTACAAAGAGATCATTAAAAACAAACTTTTTGGTATCTATGGTTATGTTAGTCTACTTCCAAGTGTATGAAAAATGTGATAAAATATAAAACAGGCTAACTGCTCTTCCTTTACCCACACTAAAAAAAATCATGCCTGAGCTAAGGCCTCAGGCTGTCACAATGTTTATGCATAATCTAGTGACTCCCTGGAAGTGTAAAGTTCTTGTCTTGCTGCCCAAATATCATAAAACAAACTGGTCAGTATGATTTCAGAAAACATATACATCACCCTTTTCATGCTTATGATTATATTATTAACTCTGCATTGCGTTCTGGATTTGCTTATAGTGCTGCACAATTAATCGCACAGAAATTGAACCCATGCAAATATCTAATCGCAAAAAGGCGCAATTTATTACAGGTAATACGTCGTCAAATGCATGTGCTGAACTAGGCTGAGAGATACCAGGTATTTATACCATATATACGGTAATCAGCTTAAACTTGAGATGAAATATTCTACTATTTTGAGATACTGGATCTTTGATTTTTATGAGCTGTAAGTAATCATCGATCTTTACACAAAAAAGCTTGAAATATTTCTCTAATATTTCAGAAATGGGAGTTTCACTTTTTCACCCAAATTACAAAATAATCTTCAAAAGATGCACTGTAGAGGTATGTGTGGTTTTGGTGTTTTTTGAACATAAATGGGCTAATTCATAAGAAGCATTTACGAACATCATCATGCCGAACGAGAAAATGTCAAAGAGACAAAAACATCACAGATTCTGTCACATTATTTAGCGAAGGTCATGGTGGCCATGTTGTGAAAAAAAGATTTCAATAAACACATGAAATCACAAGTTGACTTCATGCAACTATTTCTAGCGCCATTATTTACTTTTAGTATATATAAATAAGTTTGAATTCTCAATGGTACGTTTAATAGTTTAAATTGCAATGTGTCAAAATAATCGCAATGTACATTTTTTATCAAATCCTGCAGGCCTATCCTTAGGATTCAAAAATATCATTACTCACTCTCCTTGACAATCCCAAAGCAGTTTTAAAAGACCACGAGTTGGGTGAAGATACACTAAAGGCTCCAAAACAGCTTCTGGCTTAATATGTATTGCTGTGGTGCTCATGTTCATCACTGGTTTTAAAATAGTATTCACTTGGATTGAGTAATCGACCCTTTATCATATAGTATGTTATGACTTTCAATTTAAAAGTGAAACATGTGATATAACCTGGGTTATAGCACATATGGAAGAAAAAAGTAAGTATATAGGAAGTTCCTACAAACAAAACATCATTCTACCAAATGGATAACCATTCTTATGTTCACCAGTGAAACTGACAGCAAAATGCCACTCCTTGTCCAAATGTTTCACCCGAGTGGTGATTCTCTGCTGATCCCAGACACAGACAAAATTACAGCCTCTTTAGTAATGAGTATGAAATATTTGTTTTGGCAGCACGGTACTTAGTCATCTATTGTCACCCTCCGGCTGTTTTCTGAGCGGATTAATGAGACCAAGCGCAATCAACCAAATGCTGAAAGTTGGAATGAAATAACCCCAAACCTTGGTACATTCAACATACAAAGTGAAGAAAAACATGAAAGCCTGTTATGACAAGCTAGGCAGATAAATTTATTTAACCGTTTTTGCCAGAAACGGTTTCATTTAACCAAAAGAGTAAAGAGTTCATTTGTAGCTGTAACTACTACTAGCTACAGTTACTTAACTAGTTTAATAAAAATTACTATATTAAGTAAGTAAATGGTATTTTATACTGTATGTCTTTGCCTTTTTCAACACCTACGTATCTGTTATCTCATGAATCAGGCAAGCAGAGAGCAACGTCGGATAGAATTTTAACACGATGAAATACAAGTTGTGAACACAATGATGATTCATAAGAAAAGAAGGCGGGAATATTTCGCACTGGGTTTGCCTAGTTATAAAATGTAGTCATGCTGTTTCAAAAAATGGTTGCAGTCTGGAGCACTGAAAAAGTTCAGTTTTTGACAGTGCGTCAAGCACGAATCAACAGAACCTCCATCACTTCAGAAGTTGCAATGGTAGTCACCTGACAGTAAACATCCTTTTTCACTTCCTTCATTAACATCAATGTCATTCAATGACGTATTTAACAAGGCAATCCACCAAGTCATAACTACTGAATTATACAGGAAACAATTCATAATTATTAAAAATACGATATGAAGGATGTGGAATAGAAGTCCTTGCTAGATTACATACAGAAACACCACCAATGCTATGCTATGCAGTGAAATGAAGATTCATCTCATTGCTGTAAGGATACAGGCATTACTGATTTAAGAACGTTCAGTGTTACATAAGCGAGACCAAAATATTTTTATTTTGCACATCAGTATGATTGATGCATAGTTACAGAATACCAGGTGAAAGAGCAAAGTAAAGGGGAAAGGCCAACGCCACTGCAGCACTCTGCTCAGGCCAGGCCACAGGCTTAATATTCAGGGGCTTTCCCTGAGGCTCTGGGCATGGCAAGCCAAAGAGAAAAAAAATGCAACACTCAATCATTTCCAATGTTGCATTTAATACATGATATGCATTAAGGTGAGCAGAGGGCTTAAAGCACTCACTACTGTTTTCTGTAACCAAGTTTAATTACGATCCAGAAAAACTCTGTATTCAATACTACACAGACATTCGCTAGCTATAAACGTCTCATGCTACAATACATACTCTATAAGACACCTCATATTGTTACTTTTTGCACAACTGATTCTAAATACTCCTATGGGCATGTATGATGAAACCTAAATCGTGCTGCTTTTTTCACCCTGGTGATTTTGCCAAGTCATCTTATGTCTCTTCTGATTCTTCTATAAGAATGAGTATGAAACTCAAAGCCCCAAACAAACAGCACAATCACACACTGATTTAGCAGCTTAAACTCCCTTATATCCCTCCTATGCCAGATACAGGATTAACAAACTGTATAACATCCGTGTTGCAAAGGAGGTTCCAAAATAAACTTAGACCAGTCCGTCCCTCTCTTTCTCTGGCAGACACACCCGGTCTGCCTCCCATCATTACACCACAACATATTTATTATTCAATTTTACTAGGCATTTTCTTGCCCTGGGTGCAGCACAAACAAAGTACCAAAACCATACTTTGAGTCCACTGCAATGTTGCCAGGCCCATGCCCTTACTGTCTGACAAGACCTTAGCACCATGATTCGGTATGCTTCGCATTGAAGGACATACAACAAAAGAGTATCCCAAGAAGCAAAATGTCCACTACACAAGCACACATTCAAATTGGCCACATAACATACCTCCCTAGCAGCCACATGTGTTTAGCATTACCCAGAACACTCTAATCGGCCAAACATTATTCTAGCCCTTGTAATGGCACAGCAGTGTTTAGAATCAGGCTGTATGATAAGCTCTGGTATGCTAATGATTTGTTAATGCCTATACTTGGAGCTACTGATGGATGATTCCTTTGAAATCACAGGATGTAGCACAGTTATCTGATTAATGGTTCCAGGTTCAGTAACGAGGCTTTAAAAAAAAATCAAACACACCAACTCTCTTTAAGTTAGGTGCATCTAGAAATAAAAAATAAAAAAAAACCTGCACTCTGAACAGCAAATTATATATTTTTAGTGTGTAAATAGCTCAAGTCCATTGGTGCTTTTTTTCCCCCAGGAACCCATCTGTGTGTCTTCAAGCTCTTGATAAATCACAACCTTGTTCCTCTGAACATTTCAGCCCAAATACAGCCCCTATGAAAGAAAAGTCACTCGGGAAAACGAGTGTGATAAGGGTTCCATTAGTCTACACTGGCAGAAACAAAATAAACAATAACCAGTCTAAAGATGTTAGACTTCAATAAAACAGTATCTATTTCACCTGTTTGCATATCTGGAAAAGGATCAAAGCGAAATAGAAAAAGCAAAGGATATGCATTTTTGTCATGTTTTTAATGGAAAGTAAGAAAAGGAAATTGCTATGGTTTACGCATGCATTACACTATCTATCAGCATCATAGTATACTTTACATTTATGCTGACTACCTAATGCTACTTAAAGGTAACATAAAAATTATAGGTAAAAATGGTAATTCTTTTTTTTTTTGCTAATAAGGTTTCTTTAAAACTAAATAATGTTAGACTTTTTGTGAAATTACTAACATTTTATTAGCCTGCTTTCTGTTACTGTACATATCAGTACTATTTAGAGTATACCGTTAAAGCCAAATGTTTATAACAAGGCTAAAAAATAACATTACATATTTCATGTCACCATACATTTCTTTTTAGCGAACTTAATTAGGGGATCTACTTTGTTCCCAGATTTTGAGACACAATGATATGTGCTTTGTATTTTTGCAATTAACTAAATGCATAATTAACAGAATTCCAATATGGCCAAAATTTACTACGTTGACTGTAACTTTAGACAGTCTGGAAATAAATATTTTATATATGCAATGATTTTTGCATGCTTCTAAGTGGTCAATTGTCATAATCAGACATTAATTAGGTGTGCACCTGTGGCATTAGAGACCATAACCATTTGCTTGATACAATGAGAAAATCCAACCAAGCTAAGATCTTAAAAAAAAAAAAGATCTGTGCATGTCCATAAGACCAGTTTCTTCTTAGGAGAAATTAACTGAAATAACCATAGGCATTTGATCAAACAACTGTAGTGGGGGGGGGTTTACATACACACACACACACATACAGTATACAGTATATATATCTTGGGCCACACAGAAAGTATGTCATTCAGGAAAGGATCACAAATCAAGCCCATGTAATGAATGATCTTTGGTCTAAAAGATAAAAAAAAATACAAGACAACAACAAAGGAACTGGTGAAGGAATTAGAGGCATCAAATACCAACGTCTACCATTTAAAGAGCCCTACACTGACATTGCCTGAAAGACGCTCTTACATCAAGATCTGAAAAGAAATAAAAAACTGCTTAACAATAAATTCAGTGGTATTATTAAAATACTTGGATATGGTTAAAATTATTATTAACCATATTAACAGTATTATTATTTAAAATAAAATATTTTGGCCATCCCCAAACTGGTGCCCCAAAGTTGAAAGTGTCTGAGATATCTTTGTAGGGAAAATCTCTGTAGCATTATGAATTCCCTTGATGGAAACTAAGGCTTTGTTGCTGTCTGGGAGGCATGAAGATGCATTTACAGTAACAGTACACATGAAATGTAGTCATACACACCTCAGAATGTTATATCACACCAGTACTAATCACTTGTGAACTGATCATCAGTATGTATGTTAAGGTTAGGTGTGAACAGCACCTAAGGTGTCTAGCCAATTGTCTTTTTCAGCAAGACAATGCTCCTGTGCACAAAGCAACCACCATAAAGATGGTATGCCAAGTTGTTTAAGAACTCACTGGGCCTGCACACAGCTCTGACTTCTTGCACACAAACCTGACAGCCCCAATAAACACCTTCTGGATGAGTTGGAACACACTTCTACCTTTACACCATGTAATACAGTATATTGCATCATAAGGAAGGACAAGTATCAAGAAATACTGAAGCAAACCCTCAAGAAAGACTGTGGCAGATTTTTTTTCAGCAAAACACTGATCTTAATCATACCAGCATGGTTTAAAAATAACGAAGTGAAAGTACTAGAGTGGCCATCACACACTCTTGACCTGAATCTCAAAGAAAATGAATGGCCTGCACATGGCCTAAAAAGCATGTCTGAGCAAGGATACCCACAGACAATTCATGTGTGAAAATGATTCCCATAATAATGCTCCCGGAACTACTTCTACACAAACTGAACAATATGTATCTTGGCTTTTCATCCTAGAATATCCCCAAGGCATTAAGTAAGAAAAGAAAAAAATCCAGGGAAGGGATAACCTGGTCATTCAGGAGAATTAGATAATAGGTTAACTTAATTTAATGCCACACTCTGCATAATAGGTGCATCATTTTTTTGTACTTTCCTTCTAACTCGCTATCGCTTGAGAATACAATACATGTAGATTCAGCAGAACACATGACCTATTTCTGCTGCTCCAAAAATTCAATCTGTATGCTCCCTAGCAAACTGAAGCCAATTAGTCTCACTAACGAATCACTTTCTTATGGGCTCACAGCTGTTTAGTCACAATCTTTTAAGTTCTTGTCCCACTGTGCATGTGGAATGCTCATACTTTTACTATTAAACATTACTTAGATTTTTACTGTCACTTTTTTAATGATGTAACTTTACGTATTTAAGTTCTCAGATCATGGTCATTTATTTTTTCCCCAACCACATATATTAATATGTTCATAATGAATTGGACATTTCGCAATCCAATTCCAGTAATTTCAGCAATCTTCTTAGATGTTTTCTTTGCTTGATGCATGCCAATACTTCGATGCTCGTGAGACACAGTAACCCCGTTTTGCTACAAGATACATTTTCCAACACTGTTAGAGACTAAGAAACAGCGTATTGCATCAGAGTTCAGGTTAAAATAATTGGTGCCATCTAAAACGTATTAATCAATAGAGTAATTATCCAATCATAGGCCCTTAACTATTGCTTATTTAAATCCAAATGGTGATGTACTTTGGCAAGGCAGTTTATAACTCAGAACTTTCTACTAGAGTGTAACTTTCTGCCTTTACCCAGCTACAAAAGCAGGATTATTTAAATGGAACAAGTGAAATGCAATGAGTGGGGATTATTCCACCATATGATTGATAAAAACAAGATATATTTTGCTTAAATAACTTCCCATACATACATTTATAGCTTTAAACCAGAGGCTCTACAAAATTATATTGTGCCGGTTAAAGATGGTAAAAGGACTTTCTTTCTCTGTAAAGGAAGCGTAGGGGGTTTTGTTGTGTGGCAGCAATGTTTTCTTAACCTCTCTGTTCAGACAAAAGCCACTCACATGCCACATGTAGGCATCCATTTACATCTCTTTGGGAGGGTTGTGTCAAAAGCAGTTCTGTGAGAGAATCTTACAGCTCCAGTCACAGTCCAAGTCCATGAGATAATTCAATTCAATTCAATTCAATTTTATTTATATAGCGCTTTTAACAATCGTCATTGTCTCAAAGCAGCTTCACAAAATAACCATGCATTTTTTTTTTATGTGTAACTAGTACTTTATATTAGACATTTTCCTAAAGATGTGTGTGTATATTTGGTTTACAAATATAGCATTGTAATCTGCTCCTTAGACATGTTGATCAGGACTAAAATTTTGATATTAACAATAAAGGCGAAAAAAGCAATGCTGTTGCATTGTGTTTGTGATTGTGCTTGTGATTGAAAGATTGTGTTCACGGATGAAACAGATGAATAAAACTAGAGTGTTTGTTAATGAACTACATGCGTACATGTTTCTGTTTTTTTTTTTTTCCCCAGAAACATTTCAGAATATAATGTATGTATCCACAGTTTTTTTTAAAATAAGGTACAACGATGTCTACTTAATCAATTATTTTTCTTAGTATTTATGTTGTGGTTATGTTTTATTTCAAATAATGCCACAATTTTCATAGTGAAGCAATCATTGATTGTGACTTAAACCGAATAACTTTAGTTTTGCTAATAATAATAATCATTAAAAAACACCTTTATTTTATTCCTGCAGGTGCCTCAAATTATATCTATCTCTTTCTATTTTTTTTTTATCTAGTTAAATCTTAATTTCTTAATTTTGCTGAAGCAAACATGTATTCAATTTCAAGTCTACCCCATGTCAATAATAATAATAATAATTATTATTATTATTATTATTATTATTATTAACAACAACAACAACAAAAAACAAAAAATGTTTGTATAATTCAGTTTTTTATTGCACATTTCTGTTTTGAAATTCTTGACACAGCTCATGTACCAAATAAAAAAACGGGGTCTTCTAATTAGTAACCAAAGTTACTAATTAAACAATTAAAGCAAGCACAAGCTGTGATTAGTCTGTAGTCTGAACTGACTGAAACCTGAAACCTGATGGAGAGTCGCGCTATTTACGTGTTACAATAACGTTACAAAGTTTCCGACATGTTTAAGAAACGCAAGAGTTCTTTTCTTCCGCGTAACTTCACCGGTTTATTCCCGTATTTTAAGTTCGCGCCGCGGTCAAGGCGGCCCCTCTCCTACAGATCCGCTCCGTAACACCGAACCGAACACATACACACACTAAAGTTTAACTAAAGTGTACAACGCGGACAATACGCAGAATATTCGACCAACACTGAATTCCTGCGATCCGTAAGTCTGTTTAAAATATGTACAGTGTGTGTGCGTGCATGTGTGTGTCTATGTACGTGTGTGTGTTCAAAGCAAGCAACCTGAGCAGCGTTTCCTGCGCGTTTCTTCAAGAAACTCTTACCTTCTGATGGAGGGAAAACGCAGAGAGCCGGAGCGCCGAGCAGCACAGCGCATTCTAACAGCAGCAAATCCGCACCGGACCCTCCATTAGACACGATGTGAAAAGCAATAAGGGAAGAAGAAGAAGAAAAAAAAACGAGCGAACAGTTTCTTAGTTTCTCTCCTCTCCTCCCTCTCGTTTTAGGTGATAGGTAGCGTCGCTCATGGAGTACAAAGTCAACTTAGGCGAAGTGAAGCAGAAAAGGAAAAGTCATGCGAAGCCGTTCACATTACAGCGTGCACCGCAGGGACCGTGTCGCTTTTATGCTGCTTGCTTCATTCTCGCATTGCAACTGTCTTTTTCCCCCTTCTCCGCGCACTCCACGCACGCACACACGCGCGCGCGCTCTCGCACTCTCTCTCTCGCGCACACACGCGCGCTCGAGGCGCTCGAGGCGAGGATCGAATTGCTCAGCAAATCATGGCAGCGAAGGCGCAGGCTGGTCGTCAAACCAGGAATGTACCAACCCCGCAAGCCCAAAACAGGGCAGTGCCGGAGCAGAGCAAGGAGGGGGTGCACTACAGCCACTCACACGGCAAACTTTTAGCAGCAAACTGATATACCGCGTGCAAAAAAAAAAAAAAAAAAAAAAGAGCATGTGTTTTTAAAGAACACATATAAATATACCAGTTGTGACTTATGTGGTTAAATGCACGGCCAGATGCAGTTTTTTTTTTTTTTTTTTTTTTTGCACATAGTGACAAGGTACACACGATTACAGTGCAGTATGTACTTATTTTGTTATGTGTTAAGTTTAAGACTGAGCATTTACTAGGAGTGGTGGGAAATAGTAGAATACATTTCTTACTGTTCTTAAGACAGTCATTTAAATATCAGAACTTTCTGATTAACTTGAGTGTTTCATTCGTCCATCCGTCTAAGAATCTCTGTAGTCCAACAGTCACCATGGTAATTGTTCCTATTTTTACAACTGTGGTACGAGCGATTAGGGAACGCAAATTAGCCTAATCTGCCTGTTTATGGGAGGAAACCGGAGTGCCCATTGGAAAACCCACTAAGCACAGGGAGAACATGCAAGCTCCATGCACACAGACCCCGAGGTGGGAATCAAACCGGAACCCTGGAGGTTCAAAGCGACATGCTACAGTAACACTTGGGGTCAGAACTGGTAGAGCAGCTCAGCTAGTATAGAGACTGTGGTAAGGACTGGTACCCCTGTGCAAAGATGGTTACGGGCCTTGCCCAGTTTAGCAGTGCTGGTCCCAGAGACGTAACTATGACCTTGACTTGACTTTTACTTACTTATGTTATTTAAAAAAAACATATCTATCTGCTGTCGACTATATCGTCTCACTTTATTATAACCATATGTTTGTAGGTCATCTGTAAGTCATAAATTGACATTTTAGCATTGTTGACGGTGAAGTGACTGGTTGCTTTACTTCCCAGCCAACCCGTATGTCTCTTTTCTTTTGGCTCTCCCTTTCAGTTATGTTCTCATACTTAGTCTTGCCAGAGTCCCTGCTTGCACTTTGTACAAAATATACAGTGACCTTATACATTATATGACTGTTAGCATACATAACAGTTTTTATTTCTCTCTCTCTCTCTCTCTCTCTCTCTCTCTCTCTGTATCTCGAACTACAAATGGCACTCTGCAGACGATTGCACATGTAGTCTGCTAGGGATGTGTGTGGTGACTGGGGACGGTCCGCTCAATAATTCAGAGCTGAAATTCCCAGAGTAGTTTTGAACCTTTTGTTCCAATAATTAAAGTGGACTGCACATTAACATAAACACCTTACCTGTTATACTGAACTCCAGCCTCCTAACATACAGTATGACCCAAATCACCCAAATAAGGATGGGTTCCCTGGTGAGTTTGTTCCTTTCAAGGTTTCTTCCTATTGCCATCTCAGGGAGCTTTTCCTTGCCACTGTTGCCGTCAGCTTGCTCATCAGGGACAATCTGATAAGTATAATTTATACATAATTTATACATACTATAGTAAATCCATTGCCACATTTTTTTTATTTTGTAAAGCTGCTTTGCAGCAATGACTATTTTTAAAAGCGCTATATAAATAAAACTGAATTAAATTGAATTTAACTAAATGACCACGTTAAGTCAAGATGTTACTCTGTTTCAAAAGGATCAAATTATTGCCCTGCATCAAAAAAAGGAAACAACTCAGGAGATTGCTGAAACTACTAAAATTGCATTAAGAACTGTAAAACAAATTTTTAAAACCTAGAAGGATAGTGGTGAACTATCATCATCAAGGAAGAAATGTGGTTGCTAAAACATCCTGAATGAACGTGATGGGTGGTCACTTAAAAGCTTAGTATAAAATCTAATTATAAAAAAAAAAATACTGTTCTAATAGTGAAAGTAAGAGCATTTCCACAATCACAACACAAAGATAACTCAAGGGATTGGGACTAGACACCTGTGTAGCCTTAGGCTGAGGCTAATCAGAAAAAAAGGATTGAGTTGACTAGGGAGCATAAAGACTGGACTGTGGTGCATTGGAAAAAGGTCATGTCGTCTGAGGTGTCCTGATTTACCATTCTAGAGTGATGGGTTCATAAGGGAGCTAGAAGAACTAATTGCACCCATCATATGTAGTACCTACCGTACAAGTTAATGTGACTCTGGCTTAAAATAAAAGTTGTGACATTCAATTCAATTCAATTTTATTTGTATAGCGCTTTTAGCAATTGTCATTGCCTCAAAGCAGCTTCACACAATCA
>JAQQZT010000038.1:19807485-19828140 GCA_030068275.1 Clarias platycephalus | reverse complement strand
TTGAGCGGTTAGGACGGTACGCAAATTGCAGTGGGTCCAGTGAGGGGGGCAGCAGGGTCTTGATGTGTCTCATGATGAGCCGCTCGAAGACTTCTCTGTCTGTCAAGCTATAAATGACAATCCTGAGATGTCCGTGATCCAGGTCTCCCCTCTGGCCCTGTCGGACACATCCTGGTACCCTTCTTCTGCTTGGAATGTTTGATGTAAGGAGGCCTCCAGGTCTCTGCTGAGGATGGCCCCGTGTGGTCTGCTTGGAATGCGAGTGGTAACTGGGCTCATCAGGGACAAACGGATAATCTACATATGCCCATTTTTGATTCTGTAAAGCTGCTTTTCGACAATGACCACTGTTAAAAGTGCTATATAAATAAAATTTAACTGAATCGGACTAAGGGTTTCTTCTTAAATTGTGCCACACTTCGCATACTGGACAAAGCCAGAAAATGAATGAACTACAGTTTTGTTTAGTTTTTTTTCATATCCATTATTACAATTTTAATTGACTACATTATTTACATTTTAGTAACTTCCTTGTGTGAATTCCACGAATAATTTACTGTGATAAGCTACCTGTTCCTGAAGTAAGCAGAAGAATATATCAGAAATAGACAGCAGACCATGGTACTATGGAAGAAGTGACTTTATTGATATTTTCTGCTTGCCAACCACAAAGTTGTTTTTCGAAGGAATTAACTACTTTAACCACCAATACATCCATTTTATTAGTGTTCCCTAACCCTTCTCATAATTAAGCAGGTAATTACAGGGATCAAGATCAAGCCATTAGGGTGCATAAAGACAGTCACAGAAAGAAGAAACTAATAAAAACAATTATGAACTTTAAAAATAATGGCAATAAATAAAAAAAGAAAAGAAAAAATGTTTAAAAATATTTTGTTCATCGTAGAATTTCACCAGTTTTACAAAAGATTCAAATGCTGCATCTCCAGCTCCCAGGTCACATGATACTTTTTTACTTTAGTAACCAGGGTTTTACTAGCTCCAAATAACTTCCTGATCATTTGGCAAGGAAATAGTCAATGGATACAATCAGTAAATGGTTAGCTGGTACCAAATTATGCTCAGTTTGTCAACTAGTCATTTAGAATGCTTGAAGTGTCATTCGTGTGTGCATGCATGGTAAATGACATTAAATCGCTGTTCAGTAGACACAGGAGCCTGGAGGCTTTTACCAATAATTCTTCCAATCTTAAAAGTATGAATTTTTTTTTTTTTTATTTATTTTTTTTACCAAACATGGGCTTTGACTAGAAATATGCCTTCTGAAACAAATCAATTTTCTTTGAAACAAAATAAGGGTGCCTGAGGGTATTAACCTTCTAATCGATCAATATACACACACCAGTTCAACAGGCTTATGATGAGTTATACAGGCAACAGCAAGAGACATTTTATCTAAACAAATCTGCTCCTACACAACAAAGCTTGAGAAATAACGATAAGGAAATGGAACACCTGCTTGTACCTATATAGAATTTAGTAATAATAATAAAAGTACATAAAGTAAATGAAATAATTCACTCTTCATACTTTCTCATTTACAAATAACCTGCATGTACAAGAAAGCTACTGAAAGTAAAAACCAAAAGGTTTCCATAATCAGCTTTATCAGATGATTCATAAATCACATTTAAAATTCAATACATTACCATTCAAAAGATTAACTTTAAGATCATAAATGGAGCCCCATGATACAGCAGTTGCAGTAATAGAACTAGTAGCAGTGTTAAATAACTTGGTTTTGTTTCTTAATGAACTTGTTATGCATTTCTGCTTCTAAAAGAGCAACTATATTATTGGTCAGTAGTGGTCACCATTCTGTGGCCCCATATCACCCCCTGATGGTCCAGATTAGATATGCATTTGCTCCAGATATTTGTAGGTGGGGTTTTCATAGCCGTGGTTCTGCATCTTGTTCAGGTGACGGTCCTCAGGACTCAGCATAGGATCAACCTTAAAAAAAAAAGAAGTTTAAATAAAAAAAAAAAAATTCAAATTTTATCCAATTTGCCTATTATTATAATAAGGAGCCAGAGTGTTAAACCAACCTCCACAATGCCATGGCTGATGGTGCCATACTGCCTCTTCCTTAGCAGGACCAGACTGATCACAATTACAGTTGCTATAGCAACCGCGATCACCAATAAGCCAATCAAAGTACCGTTCCCAAAGGTCAACTCCTCCCCCAGAGGGTTAAATACCTCCTGGTTTCCTCTGTGACTGAACTGCTAAAGACAAGAACAAACAATAAGCATAAAAAGGTTTTCCCTGAAAATGTAAATAACAATTAACCTGTTCACAATTAGCTATGTGTACACACAGTAATCATTTTTAGTAACCTGAATGATAACACAATTGAAACAAAGGTTCATGTTAACACACCGCAATCAAAATGCAGCAAACTATTATTTTATATTTGGGCAAATCTGACAAAATTTCTATCCAATTTAACACTTTTAATAATCTAAACATTTAAACGTTTTATCTGATTACTGTTATTATAAAAATCGGCCCTAAAAGGACATGGATGGGAGAAAAACTAAATCCAATAAAGGAGCGGATAAATGTGACTCTTTGTCACATGCTCCTGGGTCAGTTCCAAAATACAGAAAGGGCAAGTACTGTACACCGGGGCACTTTAGCCATTGTTGTGCTTGTTGTAACATTAGTGCCGTCATCTGGCTGCAGTGGAGGGGTAAAGTTGCAAAGGTACGGTATGCAATAAATTTTAGCAATGGCTAAAATGCACTGGCATACTTGTTTTTTTCTGTATTTTGGTGATGAAAAACTAACATTAAGTATGTGAAAAATGGTTGAATTTTTTCCTCCTACAGTATATCCCCCTTTTATTTGTTCCTTTCCCAGATTTTTTTTTGCTTCCCCATGTCCCAATTTTTTCTCCTCAAAAAAGCCCAATATGATTCTTTTTGTCTTGCTCTGTATTTTTTCACTCATCTATGTCCCTTTATGGGCATGTACTGTATGCACATGTTTTTAAGGGACACAAAAAAGTTTCTTAAGCAGATGCTTGAAGTAAACTCATCTCTGCAAATTTGGCTTAATATTTGATATTCGCCATGCATTTAGCAGTTATGTTAAAATATACACAGTTAGGGGACTGTGGTGGAAATTCTGAAAACATTACAAAGACATGTAATTAATACACTGGGTAAGAGCAAAGTAAGAAAGGTTTTATTTTAAACTTCTGCAGAAGGACCAGTCTCGTACAGCAAACAGTTGCAGCATGGAGACGGTGATCTCTTTCTCTCTTCTGTCCCATTTTATACACAAACATCTCTGCTAACATAATCAACGCCCTGTACATGAAGTTCCTACATTCAAACTCACGACTCTTTATCTGACCCAGACCAGATGTCCTCGCCTTATCATTTATTCAGAAGCAACTACAATCAGTTTGTTTCTGTTCTATTCTCGGCCTTGTCTTTCTATGTTTCATCAGACAGGTTTAAAGCTTATATAGTCTACGTGGCACAATTACTACAAAGTTAATACATGATTAAAATGTGATTTTTCCATGACAATTTCCCCCATTTGTCATTCTATGACAACTTTTATACATTTAATAAATACATTTTAATATTACACATTTCAAGACTATATATAATTACAAATAATAATGTTGTATATTAGGTAAATCCATCAGACATCGTCTTTCCAACTAATACTCTAATGCACACAGAAGACATAAAAATACAAAAGCATTAAACTAAGCCAATGGTTATTCACTCTCTCTCGCTGCAGAACTGTGGGTAATCGTCTCCCCTGCTCGGCCTCGTATAGTCAACATTCGTGCGCACATACTGTTTTCTATAGCACTGTGACCACGTGTGTGTGTGCCTAAAGCATCTTTTGTATGTTTCATACACACACATACTGTACACACACATACACACACAGTTTACCGAATAAAGAATGAGTCGAGGGTGAGTCTCTTTTCTTTTCAAAGGTAAAGTCCAGATTAATTGTTTTTATTTTACCTTTATATTTTGTATTAATTATTTTTTATATTAATATTTTTGGGTTGTGGTACTAATCGTCGGAGTTTCCATAACATACTGCACAATGCTAAACACTAAACTCTGCTCCCAGATTCCAACTATCTACTGTACAGTACAATATAACACAAATTGCAATAACATACTGTACATTGGCCACAGACTGCTTAGTTTAGGATATACAAACATTTCATTCAGAATCGTAAAACAAAATTAATGTCTTTGCCAAATATCTTTGCCATTGTCCAAGCTGAAAAAACATAATTTGTGTCATGGACTATTATTAATAATATTAAAGCAATAATTCATGTTGCTTTCTCTGTGGTTAAGGGTCTTTGCTTGTGACCAGTAAGGGAGTCTACATCCCAGAGAGAATGTTGGGCCCATAAGAACAGCTGTTAAATGCTTATCTATGTTTGAGCTGTTGAACTGTGGATAAAATTATTAAGTTTCTGTGACCGATAGAAGATAAGCTTTTATCACATGCAGGTTACATTTCATGCATTTACAGACATGCATACAGTACACTCAAATCATGCTTTTTGTCAACGTATAATATAACTGAGTAAGATGATAAAGAGACAAATAAATCTGCAAAGGCTCCTTTACTTACATTTTCATTATAATATTTCATTATAATAAGCATTGATCGCTCATATGTGTAAGCGTGTCTGTGTGTGTCTATTTTTCTGTTTTGTTTTACACATGACAAGACATAGGGCTTTCATTTCCTAATACAGTATGTACATTTAGATTTGATCAAGTGATCAGAAATATTATAAAAAACATATGGACACCCACTCACACAAACACCCAGCCACCTAGCTATCTACCCATCCATCCAACCGTCTGTCCATCTACCCGTCCTCCTACCTAATTATCTATCCTGCCTGGCCAAAAAGATGGTCACCATTTCAGACAACAGATTACTCTGCACCAAACAAGAAAACTAAGAATAGGATCACTGGAATAGGGTTAAGAACACACAAAAACCTGGAAAGTATATCATGAAAAAAATGTTGTTTAAAAAGATCACAAACAATTGGTGAAGTTGCATTGAAAAAAAACGAGTATCACTGATACGTTGAACAGCCAAAATAAGAGTGTGTCTACATGCATAATATGACAAACACTCACAGGATTAGGACTAAACAGCTGTGTAGCCATAGGAAAATTCCAGCTTTAGAGTCCAGCTTTACCCTATTTCATATTGATGGGAACAACAGTAAGAAGGTAAGCGGATGAAATGCATCCCACCATGCATAGTGCCTACTGTACAAGCCTTCAGAGGCAGTGTTATCATCTAGGGGTTTGATTCAGTTGGTCAGGTCTAGGCTCAGGAACATTATGTGGCAATAAAATTAAGTCAGCTGATAACCTGAATGTACTGAATGGCCAGGTTCTCATGATTTTCTCCTTCCTTGTTGGCACAAGCATATTCCAGGACTCAAATTGTGAAACAGTGATTCTAGGTGCAGGAATTATTTTTGAAAGTGAATTGGATCATTTTCCAATACTGCATGACATAATCAATAGTAATGTCATTCAAAAAAAAATTTTTTTTTTTTTTTGGCCAGGCAGTGAATTTCTTTTTGCTTGGTCAAAAAGTGAAACTAATTCTACATCCATATTACACATGCAGGGAAATATTTCAAGACCCTTTTTTGTTTTAATTTCAAAGATTATATTTACGGCTCATGAAAAAAATAAAATAAAATCTAGTATCTCAAAATATTTGAATATTTAATTTAAAGGTAAAGTAAATTACTGTTCATGTAGTATGAATACTGTAGTTCAGTCTAATTCAGTACACACAACCGCAATCAGGGGGAAGACTCCTGACTTGACAGTTGTCTAAAAGACAATCAGTGACGCACTCCATAAGGAGGTTAATAAACAGAAGTTCACTGCTAGGGCTGATTGTTAGCAGAGTGCTGTCTTAAAGTACATTAATGGAAAGTTGACAGGAAGGGATAATTGTGGTAGGAAAATGATGCACAGGCAGCAGGGTTGATTGCAGCCTTAAGAAGATTTTCAAGCCAAGCTGATTTAGGAGATTGGGAGAGCTTAAGGAGTGGAGTGAGGCTGGAGTCACTGCGCCAAGAGCCACCACACACGGGCAGCTTCAGAAAATGGGCTACAACTGTGTATTCCTAGAATAAAACCACTCCTGAACCAGGGACCTAGGCAAAAAGCCATGTGGTCCATCTGGTCCTCTTTTCAATGTTATCCTTCCAGATAAAAGTACATTTTGCATTTGATTTTGAAATCTCAGAGTATGTACGAAGAGTAGAGGGACATAGAATAAAGGTTGCTGGAAGTCCAATGTGAAATTTTCACAGTCAGTGAAGATTTGGGGTGCCATGTTATCTACTGGTGTTGGTGCGCTGTGTTTTATCAAGTCCAAAGTAGACACATTTCTGTACAGTAAATCCATTTTATATTAATCATAGGAACTATCCTAATATTTATATCCTAATACTGGATATTCATGACCTGTAAGCCATAGTCATTGAAACTAAAAACTAAAAAAAACTTAAAATATTTTCATTCATGTGTAATGAATCGCTAATATGAGTTCCTTTTTTTTTAAAATCAATTACAAGAAGAAAAAAAACTTTCTTCCATCCATCAATCCATCCATCCACAATCACACTATTTCTGTAGTGAAGCTAAAAGAGGCCTGCTATTTCATACTAAACATACTCACCAGAGGATCAACATTCAAAATGCTGACCTTCTCAGCACTGTAAATCACTTCTTTTATATCCATTGCCTCATCAATCACCTGTCAACACAGACAGGCAGCTGAAATTACTCACTCTGGGATCATAAGTGACAAATAGACAGTCTGGGCCATATCAGAGCTGTGTTATGCATGCATAGTGAGGAGTTAATATAAAAATGCCACACATTTAGACATACAGTATATGGACAGCGTATGTGGACATCTATCCACTGCTTATTGAATTTTCCCTTTATAAAACCATGGGCATCAGTAAAGGTTGGCCCCTCGTAAATTCTTTCATTCTTTTGGGAGAGTTCCAGTAGAATTTAAAACATGGCTATCAGGATTTGTGCCAATTTAGCCCCAAGAGCAGCATACTTGTATGTAAAGCTGAAAACAATTGATGAGTGAGGAGGCCTGAAGTGCACACGCCATTCCATTACTTCCCGTAAAGGTTCAGCGGGTTTGTAGTAACGCTATAAACGCTGTTGTGAGCTTTCAAATTTGTCGATCAAATACATTGATCAGCCATAATATTAAAACACTGACAGGTGATTTTCTTGTTACAGTGGCACTTGTCAAGGGGTCGGATACATTAGGCAGCAAGTGAACAGATTTATTTTTATTTGGTTTATTGCAGGATACACCAAATGCAGGAAAAATGGGCATTTGCAAACGTCTGAGTGACTCGGACACAGATAAATAGGTCAGCACACCTCTCAAACAGCAGGTTCCCGGGTGTTCCCGGTATGCATTAGTTAGTGCCTACCAAAAAGGGATCCAAGGAAGGACAACTGTTGAACCAGTGTCACTGGCACCCAAAGCTGAATGATGCATGTTGAGAATGAAGGCTAGAACGCATGGTCCAATCCCACTGAAGAGCTACCGTAGCAGAAACTGTTGAAAAGGTGAATGCTGACTATGATAAAAAGGCATAACACAGAATTACAGCTTGCTGTGTGGGGGTTGCGTAGCTGGAGACCAGTCAGAATGCCGATGCTGACCCCTGCCAAAAATGCCTACAATGGGCAAATGATCATCAGAAATGGACCACAGAGCAATGGAAGAAGGTGGTCTAGTCTCATGAGTCATGTATTCCATTGCATCATGTGCATGCAGGATGCAGTATGGGAAGAAGGTAAGCTGACAGAGACAATGTTATGCTTTGGGTAATTTTCTGCTGGAAAAACTTGGGTCCTGCCATTCATATGGCTGTTACTTTGACATGAACCACCTACCTAAACATTACTGCACACTATGTACACCATTTTCATGGCAATGGTGTTCCCTAATGGCAGTGGCCTCTTTTAGCAAGATAATGTGCTCTGTCACATTGTCCAGGAATGGATCGAAGAGCATAAAGAGTTTAAGACTTTAAATCCTCAAGATCTCAATCATCTGTGGGACGTGCTAGACAAACAGGTCTGATCCATTTCAATCTATTTTCAAAGGTTTCGTCTAATAAGCAGATGGACAATTTAACAAAAACATTACAAGTGACAAATGACGTAGCAAAAAGATCTTGCATTGATTCCAAGTGTTGAATTGGCACTTGGGTGCTAGTCAAGGGAACTCAAACACATATTGGTGTAATGATCAATCGGCACCAATGCCTGATAGATAGAACTAACCAAATTGTCATGCCGTTAATTTATGTTAAAGACACTTAGATTTAAAAATGTTTGCATTGGGAAAGCTGCTGGGAATTAGACATCGGTCAAAAAGTACTTAAGATAGGTATTCCCACAACATGAGGTGACCGAGCTGTTGAAAACATCCAGTCTGGTTCACATTCGGGAGAGGACAACTCCCTCCTCTTCCAGGCATGTATTTACAGTCACTTCCAGGCATATATCTACAGCAAAAACATCACTTGAAGCTGAACCAAACAACACCTCGCCATGAATCACTTTTTCAATTTCTTGAGGACATTTGGAGCAAAGGCGACACAAGTCATCATCCAAATGCTACTGTAGATACAATAAAGCATGGCAGTGGTACAATAAAGCATCTCCTGCAGAGATTGGCACTTATCAGAAGTGAAAATAGAATGTGCAAAGTAGCATCAACTTGAGGAAAATCTGCTGCCCTCTACTAGAAAGCTGAAGATGAGAAGAAAGTCAGACACAACGAAATCAGGGGAAATTTCATCCACCTCAGGAGCCACTAAGAAGTTGTATAACTCCCTCAATGACATGAGCTCCTGTGATGAACAAGTCCTTGTCATGGTCCTTCAGTTCTACAGGGGTTGGACAATGAAATTGAAACGCCTGGTTTTAGACCACAATAATTCATTAGTATGGTGTAGGGCCTCCTTTTGCGGCCAATATAGAATCAATTTGTCTTGGGAATGACCGATACAAGTCCTTCACAGTGGCCAGAGGGACTTTGAGCCATTATTCTTGCAGAATAGTGGCCAGGTCACTATGTGATGCTGTTGGAGGAAACCGTTTCCTGACTCGCTCCTCCAAAACACCCCAAAAAGGCTCAGTAATATTTAGATCTGGTGACGGTGCAGGCCATGAAGACGTTCAACTTCACTTATGTTCATCAAACCATTCTGTCACCAGTCTTGCTGTATGTATTGGTGCATTATCATCCTGATACACTGCACCGCGTTCAGGATACAATGTTTGAACCATTGGGTGCACATGGTCCTCCAGAATGGTTCTGTAGTCCTTGGCAGTGACGCGCCCATCTAGCACAAGTGTTGGGCCTAGGGAATGCCATGATATTGCAGCCCAAACCATTACTGATCCACCCCCATGCTTCACTCTGGGCATGTAACAGTCTGAGTGGTACACTTCTTTGGGGCTTCTTCACACCGTAACTCTCCCAGACGTGGGAAAGACAGTGAAGGTGGACTCAGAGAACAATACATTTATCATTGTCCACAGCTCAAGATTTTTTCCGCTGGCACCACTGAAACCGACGTTTGGCATTGGCACGAGTGACCAAAGGTTTGGCTATAGCAGCCCGGTCACGTAGATTGACCCTGTGGAGCTCCTGACGAACAGTTCTGGTGGAAACAGAAGAGTTGAGGTGCACATTTAATTCTGCAGTGAGTTGGGTAGCTGTGATTTTATGCTTTTTGGACACACTCCAGGTTGGCACCCGGACATCCATTTCAGACAGCTTCCTTTTGCGTCCACAGTTACTCCTGTTTGATGTGGTTCGTCCTTCTTGGTGGTATGCCGACATTACCCTGGATACCACGGCTCTTGATGCATCGCAAAGACTTGTCTTGGTCACAGATGCGCCAGTGAGACGTGCACCAATAATTTGTCCTCTTTTTAATTCTGATATGTCACCCATAATGTTGTGTGCATTGCAATATTTTAAGCAAAACTATTACTCTGCTAATTACACCTTCACACTCTGCTCTTACTGGTGGAATGTGCAATCAATGAAGATTGGCCACCAGACTGGTCAAATTTAGCCATGAAACCTCCAACACTAAATTGGCCAGTGTTTCAGTTTTATTGTCCAACCCCTGTACTTCCTCAAGGGAAGGCGTGATAGTGATTATAAGCAGGTTCTCAAAGTATCCTTTCCCCCCCACTATATCTCCTTTTGAGGTCAACAGTTCCCCTTCCTGGCTGGAAACAGAATGTGTAGTGCCTTGCTTTGCCCTCCTGAGTCACCTTACAATTTGCTAGCATCTCTTCATGGCTGAACTAAGTCGTCCATAGCCTCATCAAATTTCTCCCACACATGTTTTCGCTTCTATTACTGCTTTTGCTGCCTTTTGCTTACCCAAACAGGTTCGAAAAGCCTCCTACTTCAGTCTTATGGCCTCTTACCCTCAGCATTTATTAAACTGCGGCCAAGGGTGCTCTGATACCAAGTATACTTATGAGCCCATATGTTCAATAAATTCCAAAGCCTTTACTATGTGCTGATGAGAGCCTGACTATATCTAGATGTGATCTCTCAACTTCCCACACAAGTTGCATTTACTACCACACCAGTAAAGTAATGGGACATGTCCCAAAAGCCAGTTTTGGTATCTGAGGATTGGTCCACTAAGACTTCTGCTTTAAACTACCACGCAATCCATAATGTACCGAGCCCTCACTACACCTCCGGCAGGTGGTCGACCCACAGGACAACAGTCTATGCATCTCTTTCTGGCTAAGGATGGCCAGGCCCCATGGATCGGTACTCAACCAAAATTTTAAGATGTATCGAGTATGAAGCCAAAAAAAAAAAATCTGCTTTTGTGTTTTAGCATTTCAGGCTGTAAATCAGCAAAATATGGATCTTTTGAAAAGAGATGACTTTTTAATTTTTTGGGTATTTCCAATTTTCTCCCCAATTTAATCGTTGCCAATTCCTCCCCGTCGCTAAGGGGCTCCCTCATTAAGGCTACCACTACCACTCTGCCGGGAGGGCAATCGGCCAATCAGCTCTCTCTGTGCCTCCGGCTGTGAGAGGAAAACAGCATCACCCGGGGTTCGAACCAGCGATCCCCGGATGATAGGGCGAGCGCTTTACCACTGCGCCAGCATCATACTTATCTCCATCAAGATAACTTTAGGCTTAATGAACATACAATACATAAGGAAAACACAACCTGCTTTGAAAATGTTCCAATACTGTGGTACCTCAGCATACGAATTTAATCCCTTCAGGAGGCGAGTTCTTAAGGGGAAATTATTTAATGCCTAAATTTATGATTCCTCTTGGCACCGGCAGCTTTAAAAACTAAACTAAAGTGGCTCCCTTTTCTTCTTGCTACAGTCCTTAATAACATTCTTGGGAACCATGGTGCTATGTCTTCACTATGTCTTACAAAAATAAAATCCCCCCAAAAAATTTTTATAAAAAAACTTCGCTTGGCGGTCCACTGATGCAAACATTATGATGCCATCATATCACTCAGCCTTCACGTCAACAATATTGCTAAATGTGCCTACAGATGTTCAGATTTCCTGCTTAAACCTCTAGAACAAAAAGCGACATGCTAGCATGCATACAGTACATACAAAAAGACAATCAGTCAAGTGCATCCATGACTCACTAGTCTGCAGTGCAGTCATAACTTAGAACAAAGATGTGAGTATGGGAAAGAAATTCTGGGGGGGGGGGGATGCCATGCAATGATTAGTGGGATTAAAAATACTCAAAACACCACTTAGTTTGGGAACAAAACAAAGCATTGCATTGGAATTAATAAATGCATAATATGTAAGGGCATGAAAATATAATAAATACAATATATGTATAGATATATAAATAAAGTAATATATAATAATCCATGGACGACATAAACTACATATGGACATTATTATTGAGGTATTTTTCATTATTTGATGTTCATTGTGACAAGGAGCAAATTCATTTATTTAAAGCACAGATAATCTATATAAAAATGTGTGGTATAGAATATGAACTATATAGATAAAAGTTTGTGGAAACCTTTTTGAATACACAATTCCATATCTTCTGAAAAGGCTGTTCTCTAGATTGCTGTGTGGGGACTTGCTTTTTAGCCCTTCCATTATTAAGGAGATGTTGGAACACAAACCTTCTGTCCTGTCTCACTCCACATGTCACCAGAGGTTACTAGACTTTCAGACTTCAAGACAGCAACAAAGACGCGTCCCTCTGTAGGTCCAAGATAAATTGCAGGCCATTCTGCCAATTTATCCTTATTTCTATAACTGCTCTATGGTCTCTCTGCATAATAAAACTGAGGCTTCGTCTACTCACAAAAGTTTTTTTTACTTGATTCTTAAAAATGTTTGTTCACATAACCCAAAATACACCATCAAGAGCATGACTACTGTACCAACAGACAGCCACATAACCATAACCAAAAAACAATATTGGCCAATCAAAAGGAAAAAATATATATTACTGAGTAATTTACACTCTGACATCCAACATGTGAGATTTAGAGTAGGTGGTAGCTCTTTTAAAATAAAAATAAAAATAAAAAAAACACTGTTTTGCTGGCAAGAACGAATAATCCCTCTCACTACTGTGACAATCACTGTGCACTCAGGAACATGACCAGGAACATTCAGCACCCATAAAAACTCCTAACTGGTCAAATGTCAAATATGCAAATGTAAACAGCTTTTAAGTTAGATCTTTTAAAGCTATTTGCACAAGTAATCCTATAAGTCAAGTAACTGACCAACCGCCAACCAACTTTTTATTGTTTCACAGGTGAGTTCACAGAATTTATCAAATATTCTGTTTATTGTTCTCTTTCGTAAAATCAAAGTCACAAAGCCTATAACTTAGCACCTCCTTAACTGTTACTGGTTTCTCATGGATCTGCATCCATATCGTGTATACTCAGACTTAAAGGAAGGTGTCATTTTATAAATGTGTACAATGACAATAAAGCTAAAGAGATTTGCTCACCTCATTACCACTGATCTTGTTCTTGCTGTTGATAACTCTCTCCTCTGCTCCAATCAGACCATCCAGACTATTAATCATTCCAGAACCTACAAACAACAAAAAAAAGAAAAAAAGAAAAGCACCGCCATTCACACAGCAATATTAGATTTAACTTGTCTACACACATAACCAAGCGTTTGGACCCACACTCTATTTGTAAACACAATACAAACTTCAAAAATAAATGTAAAAATAGAAAGAAAGAAAAAAAAAAAAAAGCTTTTACTGCAGTTATTTAATTTGCAGATGCTGAATTTATCGAATATTATGTACATGAAGGACTTTATCTGCCATGTATATTGTGCAGAGAATTTTTTTGCTTTGCAGATGCAGGCATGTTAGAAATATTGAATAATTGAATCATTACCCAGCACTCCCTGGAATAAAGAGAGTTAAGCATTGTGCTAAAGGGCCCAACAATGGACTTGACCTGGCTGTGCTGAGTTTAATATGCTGCCCTTTGGATTGGTAAACCAGAGCGGTAAATCACTGAGCCACCACTCCCTTAAAAATCAATTACCCAACCTTCCTCATCACATGCTTTACTGTTGTAGAAAAGGCTACACACAGCTAGAGAACTCTGCTAAATTTAACTACTGTACAGTGCATCCGGGAAGTATTCACAGCGCTTCACTTTTTCCTCATTTTCTTATGTTACAGTCGTATACACAGCCTAAAACGCATGAAAGCTATAATTGCAAATCGGGGTTATTCCACTAAATACTGAATTCTTAATGTTATTTAGCCAAAGCATTAACACAATTTAATTGTTTTTGATTGTTTTTGCATTTTGTTTTGAATTATTAAAGTTCTGCAAATACTGCATGATCCTGGATTATTTTGATGTGTTGTGATACCATCATTTCCTTTAAATATACACTTTAAATAATAATAATGGTTATAATTTGAATTTAGGAGAAATATTTTCAGCAGTTCACAAAAAAACTGTTCATATCTCACCAATACATGCACTTGTGTAAAAAAAAAAAATAATAATAATAATAAAAAAAAGATTATTTTGCAGTGGCCTTTTATTTATTTTTTTCCCCCCTGAGCTATATAAAAGGTCCCACAGGTAACCGTGCATGTCAAAGCACAGACCAAGCCATGAAGTCCAAGGAATTGCCTCCAAGACAGGAGTATATGAGGCACAGATCTGGGGAAGGGTACAGAGAAATGTCTGCAGAATTAAAGGTCCCAGTTCGAGTTCTAGAATGCTCTGGAGCAAGTTTTTATCAAAGATCAAAGTCTCTGTACATTGCTGAATTCATCTTTCCCTCGATCCTGACTCTTTCCGGATGCACTGTATTTGTTCTATCTGGTCTTCATTCACTAGACTACAACTACAGGTATAGCATTTAACACACAGGTAAATCTTAATGAGACAAATAGCACTTACTCTAAAAAAGGTGGCAGTTAAAAGGTAGCAGATAAATGCTACAATTAGAAACATGCAGAATGGACCATTTATAATTATAAAATTAGAATAATAATAATTTAAAAAAAGGTCAAAACAATAATAAAAACACTAAAAACAATGCTTTTACCTTCGTTTTGCAGTCACTATTATTTTAGTAGTAATGACTGATGTACTGAAGCTTTACGACGATATGTAGTTTTGGATGGTGTCAGTGACTTCTATTGAATTATATTAAATTCTGACATTACTATTAACATACAATCATGTGCATCAAAATGCCTTCACTGTGCACATACATGCGTCCCAGTTCAAAGAGCAAAACCTCTTTATTGCTCCACTATAACCTCAGAGTAAGTGATTTTTAATACCAAGATAATAAGATGGGTTGAATGTTCGATGTGAAACATAACTAAATGAACTTAGTAATTAAACTGGAAAAAAAATTACCTAAAGAGGCAGTTAAAATGGATGTATATGAGAGAACAAAAAACCACTGGTGTTTATTCTCCCTAATGGGCTTAATGCTTTACGATATCTTTAGTTTTAAGTCTAAAGTATCATCATAGTAAACCATTTTTTCATTATTTTTTTAATCAAGCAGCTTTCCTAAACCAACATAGAGGGGAGGTTGAATGAGAGACAAAATGAATGGAAAAATAACCAGGTAAAACATACAGTACATACCCAAGATAAAACATAAAATGAAGAAAAGAATACTAAAATCAGGAAATGGAAATCGTGAAAATAAGAATAAAAACAAGTGTTAAGGAGGCAGAAAGGAATCAACGGAGTGAAACAACAAGAAGCTACAAAGACCCACCTTTCTTGAAGGCACGTGGGGGCTCAGATAGATCGCCTAGTTATTGTAAGCAAGCAGAGGGGGAAAAAAAGAAAAACAAAGATAGGATTTGTAAGGAAAGAATAGAAAGAAAACCCCAAAATAAGAAGAATTATCTACCAATGGGCTAAAAACTGAAGGAAAAAAGATACAGGAAAGAAAGCTTTCAGCTAGAAAGCAACATATTGTCAAGTGCAAGCATTAGGGTTCAGGACAGACTAACCACACTATGGATTTGTGATTTTTCTTCTTTAATTTCCTTATCTTGTTAACTCTCATGAGTGTTTGCACATGTTCATCATAATCTAGACTATTTCTATGCTTCTCGCTTGTTTGTTCTGGAGTCTGTGCTTGTGCATATGTCACAAGGCAGTACCTAGTCATTGCCTTTGCAATTCAATGGGAATTTATTGCTTTGCGGGATTTTGAAAATGATCAATTTTGCCATTTTAAGACCACTGCTTTTTTTGTCTAGTTCACTTCTGTGCTTAAACTTTGGACTTAGTCTTCCTTAGTCATATCCCCAAATGGTATACGATTATATTTTAATCCATTTATTGAACAAAATCTGAAGGAAAAACATTGACCATTGTATTCCCATATCTCCGTCCCAAGTCTCTTTGCAACTGAGTCCAGCCCAGACTGTGCAACAGTAAATAAGTGTTGGTTCTTCACCACTATGACCTGGATTCAATTCCTACCCAGTAACACTAACCTTTATGGTATTGTAGGCGTGAGCCTATAAGAAGCGGATGCAAGACAGCACTGGTCAATTAAAGATCAGCTGTAGTTAGTTACAGTGACACGAGCAGCTGCTCATCTAGATTATGGAATTTATGCAGTCTCTCAAGAAGTACAGTACCAACCAACAAGAATCAGGGGTCAAGATTTCACAGACGAGAAAAGGGTTTTTAAGCTTTTAGTCAGTGGTTGGTAGGCCACCAAACAACTTTGCCAGCTCCATGAAGGTAGTCTTAATGTGACTGACTGACACTGCTTTCTGCAAACTGGCTGCTGAGACATGGAACAAGGGGAACTCCCAAGCAGCAGGCATCTCTTTTTAGCCAAACTACCTCAACCCCTTACTCTAGCGCACTCTATGCACCCTCTCTGCTGGACTTAGGACATTGCTCCACCTCCATGCTTGGCTGAGGACATCATTGTCTTTTTGCTTGACTTAGGATCTCGCTCCCTCTTCCCCTACAGTAGAAGTGGAGGTAGATGTTAAGGTGGTGTTTATATTAACTATCTTAAACATGCAACAAGTGTTGCTGTATTATCAACTGCCATAACAGTTCTCATAACCGGAGTGGAAAACAAGTAAACGGAGTGTGATTTTTCAGCTTGGAAGCAAAACAGTGGAATTCAGGTTGCCTATGTAACAAAGATGCATCATATGGTATGAGTAGCCAATTCAAGGTGGACCACCATCACCTTCAGCATTACCTGAAGGGTTCACATTTTGACACAGATAAGTTTTGTGGTCACTGATAGCCACAGTGTAGGGGTGCTGCTACTTTTGCACAAGTACTGTAGCTGGCTGCATAGCTAGACTAATCAAATCTATTCTGTTTGTTTTAGGCAAATCAGGTTATAAAATACCAGAGTGTCATCCCGACTGTGCCACACTGTCAACAGGTGTTAAAGCATTTCATCCTATAGTCCCTTTTTGGATTTTGTGAATTGTGAATGTAGCCCTTTTAAGACCATTTCACCGCTTGCCCTTTATGGAACTTTAATTTTGGACTGGAATTTGTATAATTTTGTTCAGTTTCAATGTCGGTTTTTGGATCTCTGTTTGCTCTTGTTTTGTTGACACTCTTTGAAGTAAAGCATTTGTCCATCTTATTCTCCAATATGTGCCTTTCTTCAATTGAGTCCAGGCTAGCATGAGTTCTTCCTCACCTAGGGCCATCATCACCCCTTATCGGGAGGTTTCTAGGAAATAGTGTTCAAGATTCAGTAAAGTACATTTACTTTGGTCCCAGAGTATGGAACTGCACACAAAACCCATTATTAACACTGTCCCTAGGTGAAGGGTACAGAATAGTTGTTTAACCTATTGATCAGAGCATGGCCAATTATGGCCCAGATTTCCCAGTAAATGGGAACTTGGCTAACTAACATTAATAATGCCTTTTTTTTTTTTTTTTAAATATGAAAATATCAGTATGTAGAATTGAAGTACAAAAGTGCTGTGAATATACTGATCAGCCCCCCAAAAACCCAAATGTACCAGCTAGAACTTACCCTCGGGTTCAGGCTGTGAGCCTAGAGAGCTGACATGGAAAGGGCGGGAAGGTTTGCCATCAAATAAAGGGACCTCCACACTATCCTCAGAAGAGACAGTGACATCAGGCTGTGACTCTGAGGACAGGAACTGATCTATGTCTGCCTTCTGCTCCTGAAGATCATCTGAGAAAAAGAGAAAGACAGCGAGAGGGAGAAGTGAAAAAAAAAGAAAGCTCAACAATCAAACTCAAAATTGAGTACCAGAAGGTGGAACGTTGGAACAGAAATAATCAGGTAATAAATAAAGTGACAGAAGGGATGCTAAGGCAACAATGACATTTTCTGTTCCACCCACAGAACTGTCACTCATTTTATTTTTCACACTACTTTACACTACAGTCAACTCCAGAATTATTGGCACACTTCATAATAATTGGCTTAAATTAGGAAAAATCAAAACGCATACGAAATCAAAGATGCTTCGGGCTTTTAACAAATGAGTAAAGACTCGTGCTTTTATTGTTAAACTGATTTTTGTAACAAAGATTTTCCTTCAGTAACACAAAAAATTGCAATAAAGCATAGAAAAAATTAAGAAGTAATAATAAAAAAAATACAAAAAAGTTAACCCAAATTTCAGTTTTTTGTAGCAGGCTACGTCCCCTGGCAAGATTCAGAGCATATAGACTGTTTTATGTAGGGTTTAGCAAGGGTTATTAAACCATTTCCAAACAATACTGAACAATGTAAAACAATTATTTACAGATGGAAAGCCTTCAAGTTCCCTATCTTCCCCAAAGTCAGACCATGGTAAAAAAATAAATAAATAAATAAATAAAGGCGGGGGGAGCACAACTGAGGTTTGCAAAACATTCATCATTTTGAGTAAACCAATCGACGATGGCTAAATAATCGGTTTAATTACACAGTACAATTCTTTACGCTCTCATTTTGTTTTCTAAAAACTAACATTCAATCCACCATCATTCAAACATTACTACTATTACTGAATATGTTAAACACAACGGCTGTCAAAGAGGATGTTCTTCGTACATTGCACGTCATGCTTTTCATGTTATGATTTTCCTTCGTTGGTGGTTTACTTACTTTAATTAAATTTTTCCTAAAACCAAATGAGCCTACATCTGGGAGCTGTTTGTTCCCCGCAGAATCACTGTACATCTCAAGTGTGGAACCTTAAAGTTTTCGACAGTTCCACACTTATCATACTTCTTAACTCAGGTCCTGATATTTTCGACACAGGATGCCTATTTTTAGCCATTTCCCAATCTTTGCAGTTCAATAGCTTCATTTCCTAATTTGAGTTAAAAGCTCATTGGTTGCTAATGGATGACAAAGATATTTTCTCCGTGTTATATATTTATGTCTTAGTAAATCCAGAAAAAAAATTTCTTCCAAGATGCAAATTCCTTTGGCTTTATTTATATCATTCTTCATATGTGACAAAACTATTCTAATGATTTTTTTTCCTTTTACTTGTTTCATTTCAATGAGCCTGTGTCCAATATAGACTTATATATTCCTACCCTTGGTTCAGTGAAGTGAAATATAACGAGGTCTTCTGCTATTGATATTCATCTCAACGTTTTATGTTTTGTGCGTGCTGACTTAATTTTCTGCTTACTGTGTTTGGAAAGAGTGATTGAGTTACATACAGAACATCGCGGCAGCTTGAAACAATCCGGGTATTTTCATCCGACTTTCCCGTCAAAAAGGAGTTTATGCTAACTGAACCGTTTTTTCTTGTTTGTTTTTCACACCATTTTGTGTGTAAATTCTGGAGCCGGTTAGGTGTTCCTTGATGGTGAGTATATGTACACTGACCAGCCATAATATTAAAACCACCAGCCTAATATTTTCTAAAGATCCTGCATGTGATGTTAGACCTGATGTAAAGCTAAACCAGTCGCCATTTTGTCTGGCAGTCTGTCTGCATGTTTCCAATGCTATGTCCTCAAAGTGTACATGTGGTAGATTTTTTTCAATTGTACCAGTTTTATCACACGTGCTGTTTGCCAGTGCACGCACAGCGCAAGCTCAGTCACTTGACAGACAGCACACATAGCAGAGTGACAGGTAGGTAACAAGGTAGAGAGAAAAAACGCAAAAACTTGTTTAATAACAGAATGTTAGCTATGATGATATTCTTATCAAATGTTTCAGTTTTACTAACTGATGTAAGTGTAAAATAAAATTGTACCCAACAAGATAGCTGTAAATACAACCATATCATAAACCTGCCACAGCACAGTCCTCGAAAGGGCAGTGAGGAACAGTCGAAGCTTCATAAAACTCAGATATCAAATGACCAAAGTTTTTTTTTTAACATTACATTGTTATCTGGTCTCTCATGTCAGGTGACTTTTGCCTGCAAGTCAAAATTCTTTGACAAAGTGACATTATTTGTGCCAGACAAAATGGCAAAATGTTTTGATTGTGTATTACATGACCACAAGAGGTCTATAGTTCCCTGTTGTGCTGGAAAAGCAGCTCTGACTCATCGAGGAGTGGAATGCACAAGACCTTTGCAGGTGTGCTGTGGTATCTACCACCAAAACAACAGCAGATCCTTTAATCTCTCTAACTTGCAAGATAGGGCCTCCATGGATCAGACTTGTTTGCCAAGCACATCACACACAAGCTAGATCAGATTGGAATCTGGGAAAATCAAAGCCCAAGTCAACACTTTGAACTCTTAGTCAGGAATGATTTGAAAAACATGACAAATTTTTTTCCATCTGACAGAGTGCGTTATCCTCTACAGTGGAACCTTGGATTACGATCATAATTCGTTCTGGAAGCGGGCTCGTATTTCAAAACACTATCAAAACATTATCACTACCAAATCGAATTTTCCCATAAGAAATAATGAAAACTCAAGTTACTCGTTCCACAGCCCCCAAAAATAAATACATAAAAATAATTAACACAAAATATAAAGTAAAAATAAAACAAATTAACC
>JAQQZT010000038.1:19757475-19780070 GCA_030068275.1 Clarias platycephalus | reverse complement strand
AAAAATATCAATAATTATCGATATCGACCGATATGAAACACTGATATCGTGATACAGTTTTCAGCCATATCGCCCAGACCTAGTACTGTAGCAAAAACAGTGTTCGTTTCAGCCTCTCATGGCCAAGAGGCTCATTGGGATGCACGACACCACAGGAGTGGCAAAGGAAATTCCTACAGAGCTAGTCTGATATGTTCTCTCGGGTCCACTATGAGAAAGAGATGGACTCTGTTTTGTTTCACCTGCCAGGAGTTTCAAAAGAAAACAGGCAAGATGAAAGAAAATTATTTTGGAGTTTACCAGTTGAATAATTGATAGAATGGTATAATGCACTGTTGTGTACAGTCAGGAGGAGTAAGGAAAAGTTTTTTTATACTTTTGTATTTTTTCCCTTCTATATTTAGTTGAACAAAAAAAAAAAATCACAAAGACCTTAATAAAAATCTAAATATAAAATAATGCATTGGTGAGAAAACAAAAAGAGCTTATTGACGCCACAAGTTTAGGTTTGCACTAAAACCTCAGACATATAATGCACAAGCACAACAAATAAGCAAAATAATAATAATAATACTAATAATAAAAAAATTAAAAAGAATAAAAAGCAAAACTATATTTCGGAGCATGGCTTTCAGCAGAGTGAACACGGGTCCAGGCACAGGACCTGATGGCAGCCCAACTCAGGTCCACCAACCCCACATAGTGTAAAGCCACCTCAGTGTGTGCTTTAAAGGAGCAAGCGTGCACTCTGGACTAAGAAAAGGCATGGCATTTAACACCACTGTGTCAACGTTCAGCGTGATAAATAACATATATGTCAGAAATACCGTGCATACCTTTTCTTTCAGAACAATAATGGTGGGTGAACTGTGTGCAGAGTGCTTTTTGTAGGTGTGCACATGTACAGCATTCACTAAATGCAACGCTGGTGAGGAGCTGCTGAACCTTGCTCTGGTGATATATGTAGTGCTAAACACAGGCTGCCTTCATGCTCAAGGACTGGATCACATTTCACAGCCAGTAAAGCTTTAACAAATCATAGATGGAAAAAAAAATATTGTAACCTATCACAGTGCAGAAGGCAGGATTTGTCTGATCTTTTTCTTTTTGTTTTTTACATTGTACTGTATCCATTATTGATAGGAAAAGTTTGGTGCTGTCATGTGTGCTTCGAAATATTTTGACATGATTAAAAAAACAGATCATGTTGCTGTTCAGTCCCAGTCTTGGCTGATCCTTCAGTTACCGGTTCTATTCCATTATGGCTTTGCTAGAAGCGCAGCAGGTACAACGCTATACAAGATATCCACAGGTTAGCTCTATCCCCACAATATCCCCACCATCACCCAACAGTCTTCACCTCGGCTGTGATGAACAGCTGGTTAGAGACTTCATGACCTCTTCATTTCCTGATACTCTGGACCCCTTACAATTCATATACCATCCCAAAAACACTATTTATTGACCAGAGTTCAGTATTTAACACTAGAACTCCATTTCTGACAGGACAAGCACAGACGTTACGGGTGCACATTTTCTGAAACCTTGCTGTTCACATCCTGCAGACTTTTGGGAACAGCACCAAGAAGTACAGGCAGGCTGCAGACGGTAGTGCTCACCATTCACACCGAGCTCCCTGCAGTCTATCCAAAGCAAACAATACTCGACCAAAGCCAGGGAGATAGTGAAGGACCTCAGACATCCAAACAATGTCTTTTTTTTTCCTCTGTTACACACTTTTAGTCTTAAGTACCCACACAGTCTCACAAACCAGTTCTCCTAGATATCATGAAAACCCACAAACCATTAGATGTACTGTTACAATGGAATAGCGTGAAGACCAGCATCAGCAAAGTGGATAAAATGATGCATCACAGTGACACTTAGAAGAACAAGAGGTCTCTCAAAAACTTGACAGAAAAACCATGGAGACTGCCAAGAGAACAAGAGAGAACAGAATACCCCCGGTGAAGAACACAGCTTCTCCTGAGCTGGGACTGGAGTCTAGTCCATATAGAGGAAATCGTGCATAGCACTGAATCTCAATCTATTTTAAATGTGCCTTCGAATGCTGTGTGAAAAGCACAGAGGCGGAAACGAAGGTTGTTGTTGCAGGATTACGCTCGGAGCAATGAGAGTAATGGAGTGAGATCGGTGTAAAACTGCAGATTGGAGGTCTAGTGTAAAGGTTGCGAGACGTGATGTGTGCGACTGCCGCACAAATTAGGATTAATAAATAGTAAAGAGTTTGAAAAAAGAAGAAGAAGGATAAAAGATGAGACTGAGACTGAAACGTAGCGCAAATATTTTAGTTGTTTTTGTTTCACCTTACACTTGACAGCACTAGGCTTATTCTAGCATTAATACTGTAGATGCAGTAAGACGTCAAAGAACAACAACAACAACTCGGCACCCATGTTAGGTTCCGACCCAGTCGAGTTCCGGCCCAGCGCTCATGTCAAGTTAATTCCTAGCTCCTGGGTCATGCTCGGTCCCAGCCGCCATGTCAAGATCCATCACAAGCCACACACCAAGCCGCAAGCTTGAAGCTGACAACAGAATGTTTTATACATGTGATTTAACTCCATTACTCACTCACTCGCTCTTCCTGTATACAGGGTGGAGGGGGGCCTGAAGCCGATCCCAGGGGACTTCAGGGAATCAAACCAGGACCCTGGAGGTACGAGGCGACAGTGCTAACCACCAAGCCGCCATGCCGCCCCCAACTACGCTACCTTTGAGAAAAGAATGATGTCACACACTCCAATACTTAATTTCACCACCTTTATCTTTATTACTGCATACACTGTTTTGCCCAATTCATGTGTAAAAATTATTCTTTCACAATTTTGTTAAATGTAAAATGTGGGTGCCGTCAGGAAAGAAAAATATCCATTGATGGGGAAACCTGGACATTTAGTACTGTATATCCAAGTCATCAGCTGACTACATTTTACTGCCACATGCAGGGCTGCTGAGCCTAAACCGGATCAACTAAAGGAACGCCAGATCATAACACTGCCTCAAGAGGTTCGTATGGACCTACTGTATGAAATAGTGGTGCATCGCTTCCCTTCTTACCCTATACATGGCCTTTAATTCATAAAACCACCGCTGTGGATTCATTGTTTACTGACAATTTAACTGTAAATTCCTGTTATTTACACTCTATTCATGCTCAAAATTCCGAAATAATTATTAAAATAAGAATCTATTGTACTCGCTTCCAACGACCAACTTTCTCTTGCTCTTTGCCAAAAGCAAACCAATATATTCAAATACCAAACAAATAGATCATTTGCATTTTAAAGCTACAGATACGAACAGTGTATTTCAAACAGGGGTGAATCTCAGGAATGTCAGAATGTGTGACCCAGGCGCTATTTCAGCTAGAACATAGATCTCCAAGACTCCAAGTCTATATGAATATAAGAGCTCCTTGATATTTTAAATCAGCACTAATTAGCCACAGTTTTTGACGCAGTAATATTAGTATTAATCAACCTAATGTACGTTTTAGAATTTGGATGGCTGGATGGAATACTTTATTAATCCCAAAAGGAAATTGTAGCAACGAAAATGTAATTTTACCCGACTTTTGATAGATCAGAGACACAGTGAACTAGCTGATATAAGACAAAACTTTCTGAGGGTCACCTAAAGCCCCCTGTGGTTGTGTGTGTACATGATCAAGCTCCTTAGAGGGGCACTGCAATGTCTCGAATCTAAGTTCATTACCGTGGATAAAGACCTGTGTGTGTTATAATCGGTCTTAACATTTCTGACGCAAAACATTACCAGAACAATCATATGACCTGTAATCCCAGCACTTTACACACACAGCAGCTCATATTCTGTGCAATCCAGTGTACAACTATAAACAGGGATAACTTTACCACCAACAGCACTGACGTGATGCCCCCGTCACTGAAAGTTCAGTCCTTCTAAGTCGTATGCCTTAAATAATCGTAAAATGTCTGAACCCATACGAAAGTCTAAATTCCAGCAACAGCTTAGATTGATGTCCTCTGACTTTGCTGCACTTGCGGATCTCCTAAATACAAGAATGTTAAACATTTCTAAAGGTATCAGCTCTGATGTTATCTAGCCTTGACTAGTGAATATCCTGTTCTGTCTTCAGTACCTCACCCTGTTTTGTTCTTTCTGCATGTTCAGGTCATGAGTCTGAACAGGCAACCTTCGTTCTCTTCACCCACTCTTAGAATCCACAGAGCTGTGAGAGGATTACATTTCTGACATAAGCAGGCCAGATGTTACGAACAAAAATAGACGCTGATCCTTCCTGGTCCAGAAAGCACCAGTCTGCACCCGAGGCCCCTCGCTCAATAGGCTGCCCATCACCAGTCGGCATTTTTGTGGTGGTTCTAATTATATCCTACTTCGTGCAACTAAATTGTCACAAAACCTCAATATAAATACAGCTCTTCTGCGGGAAACAAGAGTTTTGTGTAGGGGGGGGAAAAAAAAAAAAAAAAAAAACGTTTTTTTTTTTTTTTTTTTTTTTTTAAACTCATCCTCCTAAACAAACACCACCACGCAACCAGTTTTTAAAAAATCTATTTCAGACGTTCGACCTTGTTGTGACCCTGTTTGGATTCATTCCAATCTGGTTGATAAGCTGTGTTTAGTTTAAGACAAATGTGTTTTGTACCAAGGCCAAGCATTCAATTTTGGTCTCATCAGACCAGAGAACATTTTTAAGTGTTTTCCACGACTATAACTTCCAGCAAAATTCCAATGTGAAGTCATAATTAAGTTTAACCTCAGCCTTCCTACCCATCACTGAGTGTGATCAGTGCTAGTGTAGAGAAAGAATTGGCTGTCAATGAGTATAGATTTTTTTTTTATATGATGAATAAAAATCTAAAGAAAAAAAAAAAAAAAAAAAAAAAAAAGATAACATGTCAAACTTCACAAACTCATCACACATGCGCTACTCTGCCTTAGCAGCGCTTCCCCTGACTTATGCACAAATGTATATGCAATGAACTCTGTGCTGTATTCAGGAACAGGTCACGGAATACGGAATTAATCCAGGCTAAAGAAACTGAGGTGTTAATGACGAATTTCATATTCACTAGTTCAGAACGCAAACATGCATCCTAAAGCTACAGAGACACACAATGATTAGACAAGACAAAAATAGGAATAAAAATACTTCTGAAAATATTAATTGCATTTTGCTATAAATACGTTTGTTCTTTAAATGTTTAACAAACCAGTGACAGAAAAAAAAAAAAGAGCACATACATTCGGCAGTCACACATTATCACTAGACATTTCATTGTATCGCATCTCGACTGCATTGCAAACACCAAGAAAGGAAGAAAAAAAAAAAAACATTAACCTAACATTAAGCCATTCAGACAAGACGTGCAAAATGTACAGATGACTTCGGATAATATTCTGTCCTTGAGACATGGTTTCCTCCATGCTGTTATGAAAACCAAATCCACTCCACTGCTCGATAATGACAAGAAGCCAAAGAGCACAGAGTGTGTGTGTGTGTGTGTGTGTGTGTGTGTGTGTGTGTGTGTGTGTGTGTGTGTGTGTGTGTGTCTCTGTGAATAATTTTTTTCACTTTGTTGAGACAAAGTGTCCCCAGGATAATAATAAAGCATGATAATTCTGCCCTTGTGAGAGCATCTGTCTAAACCCTACTGTATTAATACAACTACGATTGAACCATTCAGCTTTTACTGAAAAAAACAACAACAACAAGACGACCAATTTTTTGGATTGCCAAAATTGTGCCTAGATATTTTTTAAGAAAGAAAGTTCCATGCCCTTATGTGCATTCCCTATGTGTTCAAGAAATTAGGGTTTATACACGTCCACAATCATGTGCCAAAGTAAGCACCCCCTATTTTAACTCCATGTTTTTTAATTCTACAGTATGTTTAAAAATAATAATAGTAAAAATCATCTGATTGTAGTGAGTCATAGTAATAGGCAAATGCAACCATAGATGAACAATAGCATAACTTTTCCTGGTGCCATTATTTATTAAACAAACATTGTGTCAAAATAGATAAATAAATAAATAAAAAACCCATGATTCAATAGCTTGTAGATCCACCGTTACCAGCAATAACTTAAAGGCATAACTTCCTGTATTACTATCAGTCCCTCACATCACTGTGAAGGAATTTCGCTCCATTCTTCTTTACAACACCGCTTTAATTCGTTGAGGTTTTGGAGAGTTTGCACATGGCACAACATTTCAACTTTGGGTTGAAGTCTGGACATTGACTAGGCCGTTCCAAAACCTTGGTTCTTTTATATTTCAGCCATTCTGATGGAGCTTTACTGGTGCGTTTCAGATTATTGTCCGGTTGCATGACCAAATTTCGCCCAAGCTTTAGCTGTCAGACAGATGGCCTCACATTTGCCTCTAGATTCCTCTGGTATACAGAAGAGTTCATGGTCGACTGCATGGTGCCCAGGTCCTGTGGTTGAAAAACTTTGGTCTCGTCTGTCTATAGGACGTTGTTCCAGAAGTCTTTTCTTCTTTTTAGAGGCTTTCTAATGGCATCCCTTCCAAACAAAGTGTACTTGTTCAGTCGTCTTCTAATTGTGCTCAATGAGGCCTGTAGGGTCTGAAATGCAACTCTTGCATTTGTGCATTGTATGGTCGGACCTTGGTGAGAATGTGAACTGCCTTGAAGGCTTTCCACTTACGAATAATCGTTCTCACTGTAGAACGTTGAACTCCAAATTGTTTAGAAATGGTTTTATAATCCATTCCAGACTGATGTGCAGCAACACCTGCTTCTTTAAGGCCATTGCTTACATCGTTCCCTCTTGGGATAGTGTTAACACACACCTGACTATCAAACAGCTGAAGCGTCAGCTTTTACAGAGGTCTGCACACTTAGCTGCAACTTACCCACTTAAATCCTGTGGAAGCTAAATATTGCCCACATTTAGTTGTTTTGGCTTCTTTTTTTGTTAAATAAATAATGGCACAGTGGGAAAAAAATTATATGTCGTTGTTCATCTGAAGTTGGGTTAAAAAGCACAGGGAGACGCTCTGGAGGAATACAGGAGAAAGAAAAGAGAGAGAGGTATTTGTTAGCTGCAGGGAAGAAATATGTCTTCACATAGTTTTTCCCCTCTAGCATTATATCCATATTTGCATTTCGTGTATTAACATGAAATAAATTGACTATTGCTGTTTTTAGATCACTGATGTAACTCTCAAGTCACTGAAGAAGGGCTGTGAAAGACATTTGCTTAAATTCAACTGTGGTATATAATGTATGATCCCAGAAAAACAATTATAATAAAAGTATGTATCGACATTTGACTTAATGACATTTCATCTTTGGTAGATATCAAAAGCACTAATTTAAGGACAAGCTCAAGTCTGGCAATGACCTGGATGCAAACGCATGAAAAAAAAAAAAAAGGAGAGAAAATTCTGCAAGATCTTACAAGAATAAAATACCATGAGAGATGTTTCAGATTCCACCCCGCCCTCATTCACTGACCAGACAAAAAACCCTGAATTAGATCAAACAGCATTTCAATTAATTGCTTCTGGTGTTTTTATATTTTAATTGTCGAATTATAGATCAATTATGTCATGGTTACTCTAATGTCCTTTCCACTGAGTAAAATAAAATTATATTACCATTATATAAATTCTCAACCTCCTCAAAGGACTTTTCATTACTGATGTGCATGAAAATACTTCAATATATATATATATATAATTTTAAATATTTCATTAATTTAAGTGTTTTCGGTCAACTATTTCCACATAAGAAAGTTATTTGCAAAATCGGGTTCTACTATACTTTTGGGATATCACTAATGAGTTCTTTGTTTTGTTTTTATTTGAAATGTAAAAAATATACACAACAAACACACTGTGATGGGCTTTGCTTTTCATTTATTTATTGTGCTCATGTGTTTTAATCTAAAAAAAAAAAAAAAAATCTGCCAAAATTATTAGCTAATTGATGCTATCCTGTCTTTATTCACTTCATCAGTAATGAGGTTTCCGGATTTATGATATGATTTATGATTAATTATATTTCTGGATAAAGCTGCAATGAAATTAACATTTTTTTTTCCATTGTGGAACATGTTTATCACAACATAAAAGTGCACGTTCAAATTTTTTATATATATATATATATTCTTTTTTTTTTTTTTTTTTTTTTTAGATTTGATATATATAGAAAGCGTAGAGAGCCACCATGCCAGCAGCACCCCGCCATGCCTACTCAACAGACCATTCTTTTTATCTTACCCTGTCCAATACGCACTCATTTGAAAATAATAAATTTGCGTCTCTGTTACTCAAGTGCTTCTCTCAGTGTCTCCTCGCTGCTTCTATCGGATTCGCTTCCGACAGCTCTGGTTGAAAAAAAAAAAAGCTAAAATCCGGGAACAGTGCTGTGCATGAATGCGCTTATTTTTTTTTGGTGAACAGTGAACTAAACGGATCAGTTTGCAACTAATGAACGTGAACGTGAGTATTGTTAACAGGCAGGGTAATGAACGTGACCGGCAAAGATGTTGCGTGTTTGATTTCGAATAGAGTCATCCCAGACACTGATAGAAGCTCCCTGATGCCCACAAATCATACTGATTTTTTTTTGTTCGTGCAAGTGAGAAAGAGATAGACAGAATGAGTGCACACGGTTTAAGTGACGCCATCACTGTCCTTAATGGCAGGGGCTTTACATTTAACCTCGCGGTCTCTCTCCATCAGTCCAGTTGCACCGTGGCATAGTTTCATTCATTTGAATGTACTCCTGCCTTTTGTTCACTGCATTTTTCTATTGCCCATGGTGGGTTTAATGACTGTAAAAGAAACCTTAAGCAGATTTTAACGGTCTCATTCTTTCACAAAAACCTCCATCATCCTCTTGCCTGAAAAATGTTCTAGAGTTTGTAGCAGGGCTGCCCGATTTGATTAATCATTCACATTGTGATTGTTTTGGCATAAATATTGCTATTGCAATTATAAACTACAATATTTAACTATTAAACATACTGTTTAGTCTACTTGTAACTTGTTAATATAGACATTATATTAACATTATAGGATTATAGGCTTCTGAAATCCCTCTTTCACAACATGGACACTGTGACTCTTCCTAAGTAGCGCGAGTCAAAATTTGTGATTCGTTTTTCACTCTGTGATGTTTTCTCATTTGAAATGGTGTCTGTAAGTGCTTCATATAAAATGTTTATACCGATATCCATAAAGCACAAAATTCGCTTTTTCAGGGTACCGAAACCACATGCGCCCCCCCCAAAAAAAAACACGATGTGCTGATAAATAAGGCTTTTGACCGGACAGTTTGAACAGTTTTAGTTAGAGACCCTGAGAACATACAGTAGGTCAAGTTCAGTATACTACATGAATTACTAACTGTAATAAACGGCACCATTTTGAGATTAGATTAGATCCTGTGCAATTATAGGTTCATACTTTAGTTTCGATTTCAATGCAATCATTTGTGCGGTACTAGTTTATGATCTTCACCATTCTTCCCATGGTTCCTAATAACTGAAAACGTTTGACCACCATTGGCTGATCAGGATTGAACAGGATTTCATGTTCAAGATTCACAATAAGAAATTGTAATGAAACTCGACATGTAGTTGGAAATTTGGTAGCTTCAGGAAAGAGCTTCTTATTAGCTGATGCAATGTCACCCAAATTTGCCACGGAGAGGCACTATTGGTGAGAACACCCCAGCTCATTAGTGGTATTTTTTTTATCCACAAAAAACTAAATATTTTTAACCAATCAAATCAACAATAGTACAGAACTCTTTCTTCACTGGACTAGTTCAGTACATGTGAGGCTTACTCGTCTTCAAGCCCTAATTCTGGTCAAGTACAATATAGGCAACTTCACAATCAACGCTTTGGAGCATTTCTTGACTTATCCTTAACATTTGCAAAACAATTAATATGAACAGCACAACACAAAGGATTACCTGCAAAAGTCTGTAACCTGCTTAAAATCCTTAGTTTCTCTCTCGAAAAGAAAGTATTTATGTCAATGAACATGTCAGTGCCATCAGAATAAGAAGTCCTTTAGTCATTGTTTATTAACAAGGTACTCAAAACGCTTAGTCATCTTATAAGTCTAAGTATTTTCTGATCTAAATTATGGCTATAATTTGACGACAATAATTGAAAATGCACAGAGCTGCACTTTGTCTCTACGGCGTATATCAGTTTCAGCAGTTTAAAGTTACACATTACTGTATGTGGAGGATTGAATGCAAAAGACTGAACAGGATTCACTTTTAAGTTTTTTTTTACTGATTGTACTGTAATTTGCAGAAAAATTAGCTCACTGCGATACAGAAAAGAAAGAGAGACTGTACCACATTCAGCACTGTACAGAAGAGAGACCGTAGGCAGAACCATAGACCATTCCTTAGGCAGAACTGTACATGCAGCACAGCATGAGGAGTTACAGTCCTGTTATTCTAGACCTCCTGACTCTCCTGTCCGTCACGCCACAGATTTTCATCCACACCACAATGCAGCACCGAAAGGATCTTCTGGAACGTCTAATCCGTCCTCTACAGACGTCTGCTGCGACGTCCCCACATACCTCATCCATGGCAGGCAGGTATTTTAGAGAACTCCTTGATCATTGGTTGGCACCATTACAGAAAAATGTCCAAGAGAAATGACTAGAAAATATGCTTGACAGATTATGATGACTGGTTCACCCATTTTGAATGTAATGACATGTACAATGAACTAATGCTTTGATGGTTGTGGGAGTGAGACTATTCAACAGAGAAGCAGTGCAATATAAATCAACATGACATGAGCAACTAGTAATGTTGGAAACAGCAGACAGTGCATAATCATTTGCATTAATGTGCCAAAGCATTTCCAATTTGTGCAAAAGAATCCGAAATGGGTTTTATTATGTGCACAGGTGACTAGATGATTTGAAATGAACCAAGGGTACTGAGGGAAAACTGCAATATCTGTTACCCATTTCACTCAAACTTTTATGCTTATGCATAAATAAGCACAGGTCTTATAATAACATGCAATGAAAAAACTCTTGTTTGAAATGTCTAATTTCTTGGCTTGAACCATATAATGACACATTCTCCACATCGTCACATCACCACAAACTTAAAAATACTAGAGAGAGTTTGAAACTAAATACGTACCAAATGGGCAGCATATGCCAATATGATAAAGTGTAACTTTTATCTTTCTTTTTGTTTTTTGTTATATGTACATTGGCAAGAACTGGATGATGTGCAATATTGCCCAAAACTGCTTGGGTCCCCTATACCTTTGCATTTGTTGGAGGCCACATTAAGCAAGTAGGAAAATAAAGAGCTAGCTATCTTTCTGGAAAAGTGAGTTAAAAAATAACAATAAATAAATAAATAAATAAAAAAAAACACTGGGACCATTTTAGGAAGAAATGGTGCTAGGCACAAAATTTGGAAAATTCCAATAATGTTTTACCTAGATTTTCAAGATGTTTAATTGAAACTGCCCATGTTCATATTCACGATTATAGTGTAACCTTGGATTGTGAGCATAATTTGTTCCGGAAGCATGTTTGCATATCAAAGCACTCCTATATCAAAGCAAAATTAACCTGCACTTTACTTTTGAGAAGAATTTTGGCTATAGTGATTGAGACCAGAGAGAGGAGAAGAGAGGGAAAGAGGGGGCGGGGGGGTGTAGGATGCTTTCCAACATACAAGTTAAACAGAAAAAGTTTTATTACAGAATTATTACAAGTATGAAAAGGCAGGGGGGGGGGGGTAAGAAAATAAAAATCTGCCTTCGAATCTACTTAAGTATCAGAGGTAGTGAGCTTCCTGTAGCTCTCTGTGGCTTTAAACCCATGTTAAAGGTATGTAAATCTCTCTCACATGCACAAACACACACACACCCCAGATTCAAAGATCTCTTTTAATCTTTTTTGCCATCGTATACACTAAAACCACTTATAAATCTTGATAAATTAGATTATCTTAATTTGACATTGATCTAACAAGGCAATGAATTGTTGTCAGTGCTGGTTTGCAGGTTGGTCGCTGTCTGCAGCCATGTCTGCTTCTAATTTCAAACACCTGGTACATGACTGGGTGTGTCGGCAGGAAGGCAAATAGCACAGACAATGGGTGTCGATGCTGTTGCCTTTGATTCCGTTTTCAAAAGGAAAATTCCTTGTGTTGTCGTATGCCATATTTAGGTACACCTTTGCAAAGACCCTAGCCAAAAAAAATAAATAAAAAAAAAGCACACTAATAATTTGCTGTAATATTACAATATTCCATAATATTTTACACTAACATTTGAATTCTTCTCTAGGACATCACAAAGATTCTCAATGGTGTTAAGGTCTGGAAACTATAGTGGCAAACTCCCTGAAAACCTCTTTCCAACAAAATTTCTTTCTTGATGATGGTTCACTACAATCCTTCCTGGTTTTAATAACCCTGCTCTTCTATCTGGGTTTGGGACTGGACCAAAGGATGCCTTATATCCTTGGGGCACTGGCTAGGAATTTAACGCTGGCCTGCTGCATGGCAAAACTACTGTACCACTGACGCCACCAATGCCTTAAGACAAGCAACAGTATTTGGACAAATAAAGATAGAAATAAGACACCCAATATAGATCCATATGACCTGGCAACCCAAAACTAGTTGAAATAGTTGCACCAGACCCAGATACACATTACTCACATAGCTGGACATTCAGAATTATCTTGCTTTTAACCTGAGAGCATACATTTTGCATAAGTATAAAGGTTATACTGTACGTTTCTTAAAACAGAGAAAGCACAGTCACACCCGTACAAGTACCGTTACTTATCTTTTTGGCCTAATTACTAAACCAAGCAAGAAACAAAACTTTCAAAAACATTTAGCAGCAGGGCTATTTTATTAAGTCAAAGCCTGAGGGTGTGATCATTAGGGTTGGGTACCGAAAACCGGTGCCAATACAGCACCGGTACCTATATAACCGGTATCTACCGGACCGAAACAGAACACGAATTTCGGTGCCTCATTTCGATGCAACTTAAATCAGATTCATCAACACACATGATCGCTAGAGAAATTTAAATACTGCATTCATGGGGTGTCAGAAATGATCGTTTATGATAATAAGTTTATTAGATTAGATAAAAAAAAATTAAAAGCACAAATCATCAGGAAATGAGAGGACCATCCGCTATGCGCGTGAATGCAGAAACTAACGTTACACTTCTCTGCTCTGACGGCAGCAGGTGGTCTACCGCTATCTTAGCATGCTAAAATAAACAACTTGCGTTAAAATGCCTAAAACTAAACGATCGAAAGTGTGGCTATATTTCACAAGAAAGGAGTCCGACACTGCGACATGCAGCGAATGTTTTACAGCAGTTGCGTGTAAAGGGGGAAACACGTCAAATCTAATGAAACATTTGAGGCCAAACTTAAAAGCAGAGGGAGGCACCGTGTTTAACAGGTTGCGGACAACAGCTGACACTATCGGTGTGGACGACCCCAGTCCCAATCATACCAACTGTAGCAAAAAGGAGTCCAGCGGTTATGATGGCGATAGCAGCCTTTCCGCAGGTTAGTAGTAGGATAATGTAACTTTAATTGCAAAATGCAAATCTTGCATACATGCTAACAAAATGGTCAGTGCTAGTAAAATACTAATGTAACACAGATTCTGTTTATAATTATGGCTTTCCAGCTAGTACTAGTAGTACTACAACAGTGACCCCATTTACCATTGCAAAGAAGGCTAATTTGACTAAGGAGAAATTTTTTTATTTTTTTGTTCAATAAAAATGTATTCTTGAGTCGTCCACCATCATTTTATGGCCTTTGTAAAGTATCGGTTCAGGCACCATTTTGGCACCGGTACCGTTTTAAAAGTATCGATACCCAACCCTAGTGATCATGCACATTATTAATAAAACCTATTTACTATAATCTTGTACATTATTTAAAAAATGCTGGTTATATTAAAAAAATATATTTAAATAAACCAATTTTCTCATTGAAAATGGTGTAACCATCTGCGACAGCCATTGACGCAGCAGCATTGACCTTCTATAGAAATATTTTTTCGGGAAACACAACAGCAAATCAAATCACAGCCTTCGACTTGCTAAGAGGAAGATAGCAACAAGTGCGTAAACACAACGTCACACAAAATTCAACACAATGATGTCAACCATACTTATATATATATATATATTGGAATCTACAGCTATGCAAAAGGTGGCAAACTGACCACATTAGGAATGCACACACCCATGTCTAGACATCCAGGTAAAAGAATAGAAACAGACTAAAACTTATTAGAAATGTATTTGGGTTTACTGGTTTCCATTTACTTAAATTAATGAAACAGGCAGCACATCACTGAGGACGATTCAAAGATGACTTCAGAGATCTGGAAGCTGCACATGTTTAAAAAGTCAGATGAACAAATCCATTTAAAGTAGAAATCAGCATTACGCCCTGAGGGCTAATTCCCTGGGGAAATGACATTTCCAACTTCAGTGAGTTCAACAGATGAAGTGAGAAATGGGACATTTGTGTTTTATTAGCAACATGCTAAGCAGCTAACTCAGATGTACATTTTTCCTCGAACATCAAACTGCATAGTCAGTGTTCTCGATTTAATAAACAAATATAGCTGTATGGTGTATAATCTAAAGCTAATACTTGCATAAGTAGTATAACTCCGTTAACAATAAGAAGTTTTACTTTGTTTATTTCTGACGTTGCACACAGTCAGGTTGATTTGACATCACTCTGTAAACGGGGAAGAAACAATATCCCCAAAATATCGCTTATTTACACTGTAAATAAACATTTAAGTTTTGCACTGTTTGCTACAAAAAAAAGCGTTGTTGCTATTCTAGCACAATCTAGTGCACCCAGGGATCCTAGCTATAATTAAACTCAGCTGGGAATTCTTGCTTTATATGATTGCTTGTTTTATATAAAACAGTCTGGGTTTGTTTTGAAGAATGTGTTTTTTTCCAAAACAGACATAAACTGAACAAATGTTACATTCAGTATTTCTTTACTAAAATAGAACTGGAAATTATTTTACATCATACAACAGTTAGTTCTGACTGATCTGAATCTGATTAGACCAGAGGCATTCCACGAGTGGTAATAATAGACACTAACAGCACTGGGACGATTAACTATATGCATCACTTCATGTCACAGCCATTTTACGATGGTTAATTACACTAACTGGAAGTTACAGCATGGGTGAAAATAGATCAGTTCTATTGAATTGATGAGAGAGCAAATGCCAGGCAAAACATTAAAAACCAGACTCCAGCGCTTTCAGCAAGAAAACAAATCTGATAGTTATATCATTTCAAACAACACTTTGTCTCCATAATAATGGCTTCTAAGTTGTCAGACTTGCCTTTGTGTTGTTTTATTTTATAAAAAATAAAAATAGAAAAAAAACAAGCTACGAAGATAACTAGCTTCTAACACAAGGCTGAATCCCAAATCCCTTTAATAATAACTGTCAATCATGGGGACTACTTGGTGTGCAGAACAAGTGGATTGTACACCCTATATGGCACTGGCTTTCCATTTAATCCCAGACGTCAGAAGCGAACAGCGCTAAAATTCGAAAGTAGAATAAGTGGAACTATAAAGAAAAACTTGCTAGATTTACAGGACCGTGCGCCACCTACATGGTTTATTCTCCTCACCGTTTAGCTTCATAGAACCGGTAAGAGTTTAAAACTGCTTTCACTGTTGTTAATTAGGCTAATTGTCAGACGCCAGCTCCAACAGTCGCTGTTAGTTAGTTCTGCTAGTGACAGAAGGATGTGTGTTTTCCGAGAAAAATAACTAGTTAAATAAACAAATAGATTATAATCTCTTGATAATAAATGGTGTTTGTGGAACTGTTGTATAAAAGCAATATCACAATTAAGGTTGTGCTCTCTCATGTGATATTGCTAATTTATTAACCTTAAACATTTTTACTTGATAAAATGGAACCTAATTCTCCAAATGTTGCTATGGAAGAATAGGAATCTAAACTAATATGATGTGAGAAGCCTATTCTATTTGATTTTGATAATATTACTTCCAGCCAATTATTTACACAAGTTATACTGTAATTAGTTAGATGTCAGCATCCGCCAGCAAAACCCAACACTACACCTCAGACTAGTCATACAACTTGCAATCTCTATTTAGATGCTTGGTATGGGAAATTTATTTACTAACGATGAAAATATCAGAATTTCCAAACATAAAAATAAACTTACAGTATGTACCATTTTTGAATATGTTGGTCTCACCAATCCTCACTAATTCTGGCCAGGGTAAAGAAATCACAGTGACATTGAGATGTTCATATTCCACAGTAGATAATGCAGGATTCAAAAACACATTTAAAGCTATAGAGAGACACACCAATGGGGCATAATGCTCACTCAGCGTTGTCTATACAACCGTATCCTGTATTCAGGGTCACAGGGGCCTGAAGCCTATCCCAGGAGACTTGGGGGACGAGGCAGTGTACAGGCTGGACGGGGTGCCAATCAATCACAGGGCACACACACACATACACACACTCATTCACACACTACGGGCAATTTGGGAACGCCAATTAGCCTAATCTGTACGTCTTTGGACTGTGGAAGGAAACCAGAGTACCCAGAGGAAAATTTTTATATATCATGCCATGTTTTTTTTTTTTTTTTTTTTTAAATGGCAGTTACATGGCAGTTTTTTATACAAACACCACAGCCAGGAATGAAAAGGGGGGAAACAGCAATAGAGCACCAGGAACTTTTATCTGCATTGCATTAAAGAATGTATCGGATCGGATCGTTTACACCATATCATGATGTATCGAGAGAGAAAAAAAATCATATCTTCTCATTCCTACTATTTCTATATTAAATCCTTATGCAATATCAGAGGTGTAAAGGCAAATCTGCTCTGGCCAAACATCCTCAACAATTCCTAAACCATTTATGTTGTTTTCCTGCGATAGTGAAGGGTTAATATCAAATCATTCATTACAAGCAAAAATAAATAAATAAATAAATAAAATCCAGCCAGTTGGTTGACCTAAAATGCGCGTCCCTATAATCTCCTATACAGTATATATATATATATATATATATCATTTCCACATTTCACTCTTCAGGTGCTCCATTAAAATCAAACAAAATATGAACAGACTACAATCACGACGCAACAACACATTACAAACATAATATATTAGCTGTTATAAGAACTGCGTGTCAAAGCTCACCTCCATATATCCAGGCAGGCTCGGGAAAATGATTCCCAAAATCAGGATCGACACCGCCGGGACTGATCCCATCTCCCCCACGGCAGGACAAATCAGCTCTCCTAAACAGATCTCTCTCTCTCTCTCTCTCTCTCTCTCTCTCAGCAGCTCCGCGACCCCGCAGCAAATCACTCCCTATAGAAATCGTCGATTGTTTCCTAAAGTGTTTTACACGAATTGCGAAAACAGCTAAAGCAGCTACGGAGTGCGCGTTTGTCTAATCATGGAATGTACTGCGCCGTCTCCTGCCAGTCCGTCCAATCAGCGCTCAGGACTCCGCATACACGGCCAGAAGCGCCTCCCACTGGTCACTTCGCATTTTACCGGAAATTAAGTCATGGTTCAAAACATACCAAGTGCCAACTTGAAATCACATCAAGATGTACATTTAATGAAAAATATCTTGAATGAGAATGCCGCCTCTTTTTTTTTTTTTTTATGATTTGTGGTTTAAAATCTAGATGCTGTTTTGCCTTAAACGCAGGTTATAGTCATAAATAAGCTCTCCGGTGTCTGTGCGGCTGATCAGGGAACAGTGTTAGCGGCGAGATTTAACTCAGTCACGTGCCGTGCATGCTGTACTAAAAAGCGTTTACAATAGGAAGTTACGGGGAATGTTACAATGTTACTTTCTCAGGTTTTCATTTCAATATAGTTTAGACTGCACCGACCAGGTTTCACATTCAGTCATTATTTAATCATTTTTACATCAGTATGTCAAGCCATGTCCCACTGCCATATACAGTACACACTACTGTACGTATATAGTCATTAGTCAGCTGCGTTGTGTGCGCACGCGCGCGCGTGTGTGTGTGTGTGTGTGAAAACTCGATGCAAATAAGCATCTAGAAATCGAACATAAAATAACATACACCTTAAGTAATTCAGAGCTGTTTCTGTAGATTTTGAACACACCTCAGCATGGAATCTCATTGTGGAAAAGTATATGTCTCTCACTCACTCACTCACTTATCTCTATACCACTTTATCCTGTGTACAGGGTCATGAAGGGCCTGGAGCCTACTATCCCAGGAGACTTGGGGCACAAGGCGGGGTACACACTGGACGAGGTGCCAAGCCCATGCAAGGCACACGCTCACATTCTCATCATACACTACGGGCAATTTGAGAATGGAAATGAGCCTAATATGCATGTCTTTGGACTGTTTGGAGGAAACCAGAGCACCCGGAGGAAACCCACCCAGCAATCTACATGCACACAGACCCAAAGCGGGAATTAAACCTGGACCCTGGAAGTGCAAGGCAACAGTGCTAATCACTAAGTCACCATGCCACTGAAAAGATAATAATCAGAAACAATTAATACCTACGGAGGTTTTCAAATACAAGGAATTTAGAAAATATTCATTTAAACAAGAGAAAACTATGAAGTAATCCAATAAAGGTTTTTTATTTTCCATGTTGTTGTTATTTATTTAACAAAAATTAAGCCAACAAAAATATGTGGGCAATACTAACTGCCTTATGATTCAATAGCATGTAGATCAACCTTTAGGAGCAGGAACTTGAAGTATTTCAGTATTCATCTACAAGTTTCTCACATCATTGTGAAGGAATTTTGGCCATTTTTTATTTTTTTTTAATTTTTTTTTCACAACATTGCTTCAGTTCATTAAGACTTTTGGGAGTTCGCTTATGCACAGCTCTCTTAAGGTTCCGCCACAGCATTTCAGTTGGCTTGAAGTCTGGACATTGACTAGGCCATTCCAAAACCTTGATGCTGTTATTTTTCAGCAATTCTGATGTAGATTTACTTGTGTGCATCAGATCATTGTCCTGTTGCATGACTCAATTTTGCCCAAGTTGGTCAAAGGTGCCCAGGTCCTATGGCTGCAAAACAAATTCAAATCATCAACCCTCCACCGCCATGTTTAACAGTGGGTATGAGGTGTTTCTGCTGAAATGCTCTTTGGATTTCGCCAAACATGGTGCTGGGCATTAAGGCCAAACAACTACACTTTGATCTCATCTGTCTACAGGACATTGTTTCAGAAGCCTTGTGCTTTGTTTTAGCCACAGTTTTGCGAACCTCAATCATGCTTAGCTGCTCTTTTTAGACAGAAGAAGGCTTTCTTCTGGCACCCAACCAAACAAACCGTACTTGTACAGTAGTCTTTCAATTGTGCTGTCATGATCTTTAACAGAATTTAACATGCTCAGTGAGGCCTGTATCGTCTGAGATGTAACTCTGTATTCTCTGACGTTGGGGTGAATGTTCTGAGACATCCACTCCTGGGAAGATTACCAACTGTCCTGAATGCTTTCCACTTTTGAATCTCTCTCATTTTAGAATATTGAACTCCAAATTGTTTGAAAATGGTTTTTATAAAACTGTACTGTATAGTGCTTTTAACAATGGTCATTGTCACAAATCAGATTTACAGAATCAAAAGATAATTAGTATGAAATGTGTGAGAAAATAAGTATAAAATAATATGGAAAAAATAAGGAAAAACTCCCTGAGATAGCAATAAGTAGGAACATTGAAAGGAATAATAAAGGAACACTTGGTTATAACAGATACAGTAGCAGGAATTGTTTGTCTGTCATACTGTTTGTTAGGGGGCTGGACGTTCAATATAAGCTTCAATATTTAGCTTTTGTCCTAGAGTCAAGTAGTTCCTTGAGCGCTTGCAGACTGCAGCCAATTACTGTCTCAGCATAATGAATGATGCGCTGCAGTCTTTTGTTTTCAATTGCAGATCTGTCTTTCCAAGTTTTCAAGTTTTTCAAGTTGTCTCTGTTGGTTGGGTTGGTTTTAAAAAAAACATACTGTTGAGATATAGTTGGGTTGGGTCACATCCCCAAGTGCAGTTGTTAGGTAATTTATTACAATGATTGAAGTTGTGAAGAGACACCAATTCCTATTTTGTGCAGTCCACCTAGTAAATGCTTAATGATAGACATATATAGATACCACCTCCTCTGCCTTTATTCCAGCAACTCCCTCAGGCCATATTATTAAAATGTTCTTCTTCTTAAATTGCGACTTTTTCCAACAGTGGTGGTAAATATCTTGTGGAAAGCAAAGTTAGATTTAGTGAACACTGATCTCATCACCCCAGGCATACAAGGCAACACGATAACCTTCCAGAGATCAACACTGTGGGTTAGAGCTGACTTTGATGATTTTTCCTGTCTCTGGTTTCCTCTGTTCATTCCTTCTACTTTTGACAGATGAGGAAGTTAAAAGTGGTGTCACATTTCTGAATGCAGATTGTTGCACTCTCACTGATTTTCAGTTTTTACATTCCGCTTCACCAGCATTGCAAAGGTAATATTCCTCTCCCCTTACTGACTTGTGCTATGTTTCATACAAGCATTTGTGAGCCTTCTTTAGCATGGAGTCTTAATATAGTATCTGAACAGCAGATACATTCTGTTTTGGGGCATCATCATGCCCATAATGACTTATGGTTGGATTAAAGCAGTGGCTCGTAAACATATTTCTTAATAACTACTGCCCTGCATATTCTCACTTTTTACCTGCTCTACTACACCCACTTCAATTAAGAAAATGCTTTTAATTAGTTGATTAGTTAAATCAGGACCAAGGGCTAGGAACAGATTTGAGAAGCACTGGATTAAAGGATGTAATGTGTTCATCAATAGGAGCCATTTAAAGTTTGTTGGTGGGTTCTTGTCTTTCTCTGTGGTCTTGGGGTGTTGTCAGATTTGAGGAAGTGGTATTTTGGATTACAATGACTATGAGTTAATCACTTTTCAAATAATAGCCCAGAGTTGTTAAGAACAAAGTTTTGCATGCTTCTTGTGGCTGGAGAAGGCTGTAACTGAGATGGTACTTCCCCACCCCAATTTTTCTACATCGTTGATTTTTAGCTAGAGGCTAAAATTTGGGGTTTGTCATCATCAACACCCCATTCTCAGGCACATAGGTGACCTCCTTCTCCTTTATTCTTACTATCCATACTACTGTCATCACCACTCATCACCCTGCCCTCGTCTTATTCCTTTTTGGAGCATCAGCATGGCCTCCAGCTTTCAAGAGCTGAAGACTTATGACCTCCCACTCCTTAGTAAATTTCCTGCACAAATTCGGTCTCTAGTGAGGCAAAAAATGGCTGCTGTTTTTCTATAAGGAACTTTTGCATAAGTACTTTTCACACGTTGTACTGCAATAAATTAAGAATAACTATGATTTTCATATAATTAGATATTTTATGTTATTAATTTAATACATTTTAATACGGACATACTCTTTATTCAGCAGTGTACAGAAATGGTTCCTGTAGCTGATTTAACTTTCAGTTGCATTATTGTGAAGCTGTCAGAGTGTATATTGCCCTCAAGAGATTGGGTAGGCTAAAATTGTCCATGTTTATGTAATTTAACTATAATAGTCCTCACCAACTGACCAACTGAGCCAACCACAGATCGTAACACTAACATCTCCAGAGACTTGTACAGTAGGCACTTTGCATGATGGGTGCATCTCTTCATGCTCTTCCCTTCTTACCCTGACATACCCACAATCCCCATAATCCCCCCATACACATTGTGTATTTGAAAATGCTTACACTTTAATTATTAAACATAGCTGTGATATTCTTTTGTCTATTTTGTATGATGCATCCTTAAGGGTTTAAGTGATCTCGGATCATGGTCATATGACTTTTCCACTTTTTAATACTGTGTCAGACAATTTCAGTGATTTTATCATCTCTTTTATTGTTTTCTTTGCTTGATGCAGAACCTTCTGAAAAGGAGATTTTTTTTTTCTGTTATGTAAAATATATTATACACAGTATATGTATATTATGTATATCAAAAGTATTGGAACAACAAGGCCAATTTTTTTTTTTGCTTTTTACTATATACTAAAGACATTTGAGTTTGAGATCAAAAGATAAAATAACACATCAAATATGTTATACATTAAGCAGTTAAGGCCATAGCACATTTGTGCTGTTATTTTACCAGGTTTTAAGTGATTTTTCTTTTTTTACTGCATGAAAAGAAAGGCCGGATTTGTCACTCAAGGAGCTACATAATTAAAACTGATCAGATGCACCTGCAAAATCCACTATATCAGCCTCTGTACAATGGGAGGATTCATTACTACACTTTTATACTTGAATAGGATATGATTTTCATTTGTGCTTTTCACATCACATCAGGTAGGCAGCATCACCCTTATGAAACAAACGTATATTGCAATATACTAGAATTTATATTGCAATACATTAGGAAATATATTTCAATATATG
>JAQQZT010000038.1:19683525-19695856 GCA_030068275.1 Clarias platycephalus | reverse complement strand
CCTATACACATTTTTCTCACACATACACACTAACAATTATTTTCTTTTCTAAACAAAATCTTTTTCATTTTTGTGAATCTGCTTTGAGACAATGACGATTGTTAAAAGCGCTATATAAATAAAATTGAATTGAATTGAATTGAATTTTTAATGCTCCAACATTTTGAACTCCTGCATGCAGGAGAAAAAAAAAAAAAGGGAGTTTCCCACAAGCATTTCTAACTTTGAAATGGAATGTTTTCTAAAAGGGCACCACTCTCTTCCATGGTATGACATAAGAACTTCACGGGTTTCCTCCAGTGAGGCAAAGTGAAAAACAGGGTGTAAGATAGGTTATGCGAATGTTTAATTATAACCTTTAACCTAAAAAAAACAGCATAAGAAAAACAATCTTAGTAATCACTATCATTACTAAGTATAGCAAATGTTGTAAAGTAAAAGTAGTAGTGTAGTATATATTAATCAGTAAATTTTGGAATTTCTTCCTGTGACATGGAACCATTACGGTAAGGTTTCAAGGATAATACCTAACACCTTTAGGTAGAGTAAAAGTAGTATAAATAATGGCACAAATAACATCAGGACAAAGAGGTTGAACTTTAAGCAGCTATTTAAAGATCAGTAGATATCGTCGTAATTCCTTCGTGGGTCTTAAAGTGAAGAGAAAAGCTAATGAAACTCTAAACAGCCTTATAGTGTCTCTGTGAAAGCAGCACTGGTGGTTTTAACGTGCACAGACCTGCATTTTGCCACAGTCAGGAAAATCTCCAGGGGAAATGTGATGTTGTAGCTGGATCTTGGAGAAAATGACTGGCAGCTGGTAGATCAAATTCTTTTTCTTATTGTCCTTCCTAAAGACTGAAGGCATCTCTTGCTTCAGGTAACTGATTATGTGAGCATGAACCTGTGAAGTTAGCAAATATTAAAAACATATTACAGATATTACAGATCCCCCTCAGGTTACATGTTTATATTATCCAATAATCCAATCACGTGGCAGCAGTGCAAATACATTGTAATCTGAAAGTGATAATATAATTTCTCACTTCAGCACCTTTAACATGGAGTGAAAAAAAACAAGGATGACTTAAAGTGTGTTTACTTTGTCAGAGCATGTGAAGCTTATAAAAAAGTATTTTATTGTCTGAAAAAAAAAAAAATTGAACCCGGTGTGCCTTCTGAGATGTTTTCCTGCTCCCCAGAGTCGTAAAAAAGTGTTTATAGGAGATGGCACAGCCTTCCTGTCAGCTCTAGTCACTCTCCTGTGGTTACTCTCATCACTAAGGCATTTCTTCCTGCACTTCCACTGGATGTTTTTTGTTTTTCTCACCATTCTGTGTAAACTCTAAAGAGTAGAGTTTGTGGAAATCCCAGTACATTAGCAGATTCTAATATACTTTAGCTGGCACCAAAAACAATTAATCATGCCAAGTCACTAAGAGCACATTTTCCACATGCAGGATATGAATATAAACTAAAGCTCTTGGCATGTATCTGCCATGTTTTATATGCACTGCACTGCTGACACATCATCGACCGATTGGATAATGCATAAGAGATGAATAGGGGCTCCGAATAAAGTCACCGCTTAGTGTATATTATCTCTTATTTACAACTATATTGCATGTTCTGGCTCTAAATCTGGAATTCTGTAAAACTGCAAATAATATTTATTTGTAGCTAACACTGATCTCAATATTTGGTCATAAATGAGTGATGTGATGAATGACGCTTGAGATATGAACATAGTAACATAACAGGCAATTATTCAAGTTCCCTCACCCTGACTAGACGGGCTCTCTTGACCAGATCGTTGAGTTTGCGGAGGGCTGCATTGCGTGGCAGGTTCTGAATGTCAGCGAAAAGATCTTCCTCTTCCAATTCAAACAGCTTCCGGTTGTCCGCGACCATGAGAGGTTCAGACCAGAACGAGCCGATATACACTCTTAATACTTCGGGGGTTCCGAACACTTTGCCCAGGGACCACATGAGAGCACCATATACTCGCATCAGCTGCTGCGTCCCGACCATATCTGCCTTGTTAAGCACCACACGCAGTTTGTCCTCGTTGCCCTTTAAAGCACTTATGGCTTCGGAAAACTCATCAGAAATCTCCAGCTTGTGGGCATCGAAGAGGAGGATAATTCTGTCCACTCGTTCAGCAAACCAGCGCAAGACAGCTGGGAAGTCATAGCCTAGAGAAAAACGATAGACAAACTGGTTGTAACAGATAAGTTATTGTTATAAGCTTGTTTACAGCGTTAACCTAAGTACTATTTCTTTATTTACTGGAATAAAAAAGAGAAGCTATCGCATATTACTTCTCCCCTATGTCTACAGATTTTTTATTTATTCATTCATCCGTTGCCATGCTTACGCATTCCTTATTTCGCGCCCCTGACTGTCACACCTTGTGTGTTCTCTCCCACTCAGAGTCAGATTTGATACAGATGTTTTCTTACAGAACATATTTGAGATAAACCAAGCATACGCTGAAGTTCTTCCACGTATATTCTCTGTACATACTGTATATATACCTAATGGCTATTATACATAAACAATGTGATATTAGAATGGTTAGAAAATGGTCAAAGCAAACCTGAAGATGATGCGCAAAGATTCTGTTACAGCACAGGTTCAGGGTTTAGTTTCGTTTCCATGAACAAATGGAATTCGCAGAACTCTTAACTGCAGGTTTTCTTATTCAGCGTACTGCAGCAGGAATTTTTTTTTTTTTGACAGTGGATTAGCACAATGGAGGGTGACTAATGGGTGCAGTTAGTTGAGGGTGGAGTTTCTTCCTTTTTGCCCAAACCATGGGCCCCTCACCTTTAGTGTTGGTCTCACCTCTGCTCACTCTCTGCTTAGCTCCCGATAAGATGCCAGGGGTGTCGATGATACTGATGCTCTCCAGAACCTGGTTAGGCATCTGTGCACACTGGAACCTAAGAATACATTGTCAGTTACTCAACAAATGAACGATAAAGTAAGAATTCACGCTCCGAATGTTTCCTGACATACGGTTTTCGAAACTTTTGCAAAGGGATAGTTCACCTTTCATTACCATAACTGCCTAAAAATGACACTCTTTAACTACACAGTGACGAACAATTAAAGCTGTAGTCAAAGCAGTTATGCAGAGAGTTATGCAGAAGTTTCCAGTCCCTTTGTATCATGGCCGTGTGATGAGATCTAACATCTACGCTAGCCTGCACCCCTCCCAGGTCAGGCCATTGTGTGGAAGTGGTGCTCTAAATGCACAGGGGCTTCCTGAAGGAAAATGATCGGTGCTGCCAGAATCAAACAATAAGGCCCGCTAATGATCGGATGCCTACAACAACACAGCCACTTCCTCCTGTAAATGGATTTATCAAGCTAAACGATTCCCAAGGCAGGAAATTTAAGAAGTAACTTTCAAAAGAAAACATGGCAAAAACACATGGAAAGAAGTAAACCTGTGATTAACTATCAGGATAGAATCACCGCATATCATAAATAAATATCAGAAACTACCGTGTTTGAGCGAGCACTAACTGATTAAGCCTGATAAGTGTAAATTATTTCAAGTTACAAGAGTTTAAAACCTAGGTGGTTGTAATGTTCTGGCTGATCAGTGTATATCATGATTTCTGCTGCGCCAGACATACAATTCTGAGCACTAGTTGGAGAAACAAATCCCAATCATGTGAAAGGCTAAAAAGGGAGTTTTTTTCCCCAGACACAAATATTTCAGTTTAATTTGTCTTGCTCCATATTGACAATGACTCCCTATAAACCCTCTTAAGTAACACGCGTTGCAGATTCTGTTCTAGCTTTCACAACTCTCTCTTGTGATATCTCACCCTTTCTCTAAGCTTCTACAAATAAGGCAAGCCCTACTGCCTCAGATATTTGGCACAGGCACTTGAAATTCCATGGAGCAAAAAGTATTTTCTCTTCCTCCTTACTCTGCCTACCTCTTGGAGGAGGAGAGATCGGTTGACACATTATGTCTCACTTTTCCCTGCTCACTTACACCTTATCATATTTAGGAACTTAAGCATATTTGGGGATGCACAATTATTATTTATTAACCTGTTCAGGAAAGTGTTTCCAAAGGGGTTGAGTTTGCGGAAGGGCTTGTTGGGGTCCACGATGAGAGCATTTCCAGGGATTATTCCCTCCATGTCACCATGCATGATGGCAGTGAAGCAGTCTGTAGTAGGCTCTGGACCCACACGGCTTCCAGGCACCTCTTGCTCCAGAAGGTACCTGGGAAAAGAGAGCAACTGATTTCCATTTTTGTCGGACAGCTTTGTAGCTTTAAACGGTCAACACATACTGTTTTTTTCCCCCCAACCATGAAGAATTAATATTCTTACTTGATAAAAGTCGTCTTTCCTGTGGAGTACTGACCAACCACTAGCACCATGGGTTTGTTGTCAAAGTCAGCATCCTCCAGACTCGGAGAGTGGAAGTCATGAAATCCATAGTACTCTTCGATGGGCAACAACTTCTTACGATACAGTGACTTCAGCCCCTCTGTGACTGTCCTGATCACTTCAGGGGTCTTCTTGACATTTTTCCGCCCCCAGCGAGACATAATGTGGGTCTTTACACTGTGTTTACTTCACTGACTTGAGTTGAGAGTCTGTTTTGGACTCTGTATTTATGTTTCCTTTGGCTCAACAGGCTGTCCTCCTTTTTCCTGTCTTTAATCAAGGTGCTAATGTAGGTCTGCCTCCTAAATGTATAATATTTTTTTTTTAAAAAGGACAGAGTTAACAACATTAACAATTCAAAATTGGACTTCAAGACTAAACTCTCAGTTATCTCTCTGTTTAAACATAAGATATCTTTCTCATCCTTTTGTCCAAATTTCATTGAACAACAATAAAAAATTATTTAAGTTAGAATTACATATGCCTCACAATCCTGTTACACTGAGATGGATGTTTTATTTAGAAGGGCTGCACTCCAATTAAAAAAAAGTCTTTTTCTTGTGTATATAGTGGATTCCCTTTACTCCAGTGCGAAAGCAGAGTGCATTGCCTGTGCCTGTGTCTGGAAAATGTTGGCATTCACTTCGGAAAAACTCACACACACACATACTCATACACACACACACACACACACACATACTCACACACATACTCACACACACTCCTTCATCCTCATACATAGCAAATTTCTGTTTTTTAAAAAGAGTTCCTGCCCGTAGAGAGTAACCAGAAGACACTTGTGATAATTTTAACATTTAAGGCTTAATTTTCTAAAACAATAAAACTGCACCATAGTTAAAAAAATATTTTTTTTATAACATGTTAATGAGATAATTAGTCCGTAGACAATCCACGCTAATTTGGTTTTAGACGTTGTCTAAAACCAAATTCCCAATATGTGTCTGAGACAATTTAATTCTCATTAAATAAGTCACGAGTTATCTTTTTCCAGAAGAAAAAAAAAAGCCACATCGAAACACTGCAGTTGAGATGATAAAGAAGTTTAGTAACTTGCTTTAAAATAATTTTATTCTAATTAAAATTTCCATGCGGAAAGAAGGAAACTTTTGAACTAGGACTTATAACAAGTTCAACAATTTTCACAGGAGATGGAAAATTGATTGTTAAAATCATCTCGATGCAATCGCTGATTAATATGTATTTCACTTTAGAGTCGGTACCAGTATTCAGTATTAAGTCCCACAGGGTGGGTTTAAAAAGCATAAAGGGCAACATGGTCTTTCTGATTCCTGTTCTTACATCATGAGGATCAATGTGACTATTTTTTTCCATCTCATCAATTTCTATAAATTTCATGGTAGCTCGTTTTAACTATTACAAGTCATAAAGTATAATCACTAAGATTGTTCTTACCTGTTATGCAGCTGTAAGATAAAAAAAAAAAAAACCCAAACATGAAAACAACAATGCTCTGTTTCACTTTTGGTACTTAACTCTTCAACCCAGAAACAGTTTTTATATACAAATATAACTTTTTTTTTAAAAATGTAAAAAGAAGCAATAGAAAATGCCTTCTACAAACAAGCCTTTGGATCAGCTCTTGACGTGTCTTCACTGTGCACGCAGCTCTGAAATACTTTTGCTGGGTCTCCTCCCCTCCCTTTCTTCTCCTTTACTCCTCTCGTTTAGCAGAAGAAAAAAAAAAACAACAACCCCACTACACACTCCGAGGTTTAAACTGAATAGCTCACTGTTTTAGGCCACTATAGGTTAGGGAACGATGGGAACAGGTAGATGAGGAGGATTAGAACGGTCAAATGCACGACTACTTTTAAAGAGGTCGATATACAGTGTTTAATTTAAACAAGACTTTAATCATCAAAAGAGAGATGCCTGTAAATCTTGAAGCTACTGTACAGGTAATAAATCTTTCTTTGGCCAGTCTTTCTCATCAGGGGAGTCACCAGGGCTTTCATACAGGGACCACACCTTTACTGGGGAGAGGGGTATATTTTTTATTTTTCTGGCCCTAAAGGTGCGTTGTAACTTTTAACCCTGGAATTCGGTGTACAACATCGATTAGTCATATGCATATTTGGCCAACTTGACAGTATACTAGAATAGTCTTTACATACTGTAAGTTGTGTTAAACACAGTACTAAAGTCTAGGAACTTTATTTTTATTGCTCTAGAAACAGACAAAATACTTTCTTCTCATAAATGAGAAAATTCTAACGGTTTTTGCCAACTTGGTAAAATTAACTTTATAACATGAAATACACTGATTATTCCGACAGTCACTATCCCATCGCAGGACAGCCAATGGACATGCTAGATTAGAGCAGCAGCCTCCCCGCTGTCCTAAAGCCTAGTTTTAAAATCCATTTGGAAACGCTATGGCACGAACCGATCGATTTTAATGGAAAACACTTTTTTTTTTTTTTTTAAACGGATCTAAAGAAGATCTAGGGGGACTGCGGCCACACCTTCAAGAGATCTAGTGACGCCCAGGCCTTTACAACTGACTCTACGTAGTCAAAAACTGTGTTTGGCAAAAGGTCACCCCCTTGTGGCCAACTAATGAAAACTTGTAACCCAGTTAAAAGAAATTCAATGAGCTTCTCTACAGTAACCATCCAGGTTTGGTGAGAGAAGATTAAAAACATACGAATACATGAATCTTTCATAAAAGAAGTTTAATTTACAGTTTTACTAAATGTACAGTTTCCTTTTTAAAAAAAAGTATCATTATACACAATAAATACAATACAAAATTAATTTGTAGTACTATACTTCAAATTCTTACAGTTTATTTTTTTTCCTTTAGATTAGTCTTTTTTTCCTCATAATTAAGCTGTGTTTGCATTTGAATTGTCCAGAGGGTTTTCGGGGGAGTCTATATTATGTGTACATAAAATATATAAATAAATTAGGAGGGTGTCTTTACAGCCACTTAAATGTCAGTGATAGAGTAATAGTTGTACATAATCACAATAGTGGAGATGTTTTCTCTGCTTGATGATGGTGGCGATGAGGATGATGGACAGTGGTTGTGGTTCTCAGGGCTGATACCCATAAAAAAAATATATAACGGGCCTCGAATACGGGCGATTATACCTGCATAATCTTGGAGACATCAGTACCACTAATCTAATTATCTAATGAAACTCTACGAGAGCAGTGGAACAATAGAATCGTTAATAAACCAAAAACAAACGAAAAAATATTCTCTTCCACAGGGTGGTTTTTCAGGAAGAGAGTTGAGTAGGACTGGTTTAGCCCTCTGGCATGTCACTGAATTTTCTGGGAGAAATGGAGGCAATTTTTGCATACAAGTTAAAAATAATGAGATTAAGGGTATTCGCTGCAAATTTGCTCCAGTTGATGGTATAATTTAAGGTCAAAAGCTCATGTGCTTGTTTTATGAATGGGCTTCTTTCCCATCCCAGCACTCACCACATCAGAGGTTTGGCGATAACACAAATGAATAATAATTCTTAAAGGTAATACGTTATTCTGGGTCAGTTTCTATGTTATTGTAATTGGTGATTTCGTGGTAAAGAGGGTTTAAGCAGTGAACAATGACCTCATTTTCAATGCAAAGAAAATTAAAGAATAACCTCAAACCATAAAGGCAGAATTCTACAGTGGTAATGGTAATTAATCAAAAGCCATACATAAATTAAATGGACCGAAGAAACTTTCCTTACATTATGTTTTTACTAATAAAGAGTTGAAGTGAAGAAGTGAAGAATTTAAGTGAGCCCTGATAACAATGAACTGTCCTGAAACTTCCCACAAAATAACACACACACAAACGAAAATGAGCTTGGCATGTCAGAGTGCACTTCATGCTTCTGAAGGTACACCTAAAGGGGCTTACGATACACCTTGAGAATATTATTATTCAGTAACCGTCCTTAGACAAGCAAGGCAAACACAGCTAAACAGAGTAAAGTGATTTTCCTGCTTTGGCCTCTCTCATGCCTTTCAGTCTTTCAGTGTCTCTTGACTAAAAGGGGATGTTATCTACTGTGTGTTTGTGACACCAGATTTCCGTTCTGTCCTCGGCCGCCTAACTGCGGGTGTTGTGAAATGGAAGAGGAGGATGGAGAGGAAGAGGAAGTGACCGTATGTCTGTATGACGATGTCGATGACGATGCTGTGCCCTGACGATGGTGCGTTTGGTGCTGGTTGGTTAAGTTTCCAGCATAGACTCTGTCCACTGCTCCGCGGCTCGGCGGACCCTGCTGCAGATTCAGGATGCTATCTATAGCACACTGCAGATGTTCGTTTAGCGAGTTGTCCAGTGGAGGGCTACCGCTCGAGAAGCTGGCATTGTCCATGTCTGGAGAATCCGATTTGGATCGTTTCGCAGGAAGTGATGAGTCCCTCGCCCAGGATGTTTCGCCAAGAGACGGAGGGCCTGGTGCATGCTGGTCCATCCGAAATGTGCCCACTGCCCACTCACAGTTTTTGCTCATATGCCCCATGACCCTCCCCATGTGGTCCCCAGGATTTCCATCCTCCTCGTCCTCTTTATCAGAGCCTTGTTGCTGCTGTTGATATGCATTTTTAATTCCATGGTAAAATTCATGTTCTACAGATGCCAAGCCCTGTGACCCTGGATCGATGTGGGTGTGAGGGGTTTTACAGACACCTTGCTGCTCCAATTTTACACTGGCAATAACCGTCCTCTCCACTGGAGGGGAGGATGCAGGTGCTGCTGGCTGAACAGGTCCCACGTCTCCTCCTCCTGGCACTCCTGGTCGGTGATGAGGGCTGATGTTTTTGCGGTATGTCTTGCGAAGTGGGAGCCGGCAGGTGGTCGGCTGAGGTCCTGAAGTGGAGGTAGGGTCCCGTTTGGCCCCAGACACCTCATAGTGCTCTGGAGTGCCATTCACTTGCGCTGAAGAGGTGGAAGAGGATAAGGACGAGGACAATGATGACCAGCCAAGAGAGACTGAAGGAGGCTGCACAGCTGAAGAAGTTGTAGTTCCCGTCCCTGCATGTGTGGTCGCTGCACTGAAAGTGACAGAAGCTGAGGAATTTATGGTTGGCGGTGAAGTCCTTTGCACTACGGACGGTTGGGTTACAGGTAGTCTTGTTTTAGGGGGCGGATCAGGGGCTTGTGGTAGTGAAGTGTGCTGTGGCTGTAAATGAACAGGATCTAATGCAGTGTTATGAACCACCTTGCTGAACCCTGCCTCTTGCTTAATCTTCAACTTCAAGCCGATGCGCTGACGTGCCTCGTAGGTCTTTATCGGAGGCTTGCTAGTCCGCTGAGGAAGTGCGTCATCGTCCTCATCGTCATCGTCTGCAGAATGAGTCGAGGAAGAGCTGGGGCCAAAACTGCGCTCAGAGCTCAGTCCTGTGACTTTTGCAGAAGGCCGTACCACCGACGCCGGCACGGGAGTGCAGCTAGTGGACCACGATACCAGAGCTCCACCTCCTCCTTGTTTTATCACTAGTTTGGTGGGGGGAAAGGGAACAGGTGCGGGGTTAGCGGCGGGAGCAGCGGTCACTGAGGTAGAGGCAGGAGCTGGGGCGCTGGCTGCTTGGACTGTTGCTACAGCAGATTTAACAGAGCTCAATTCCATTGCTGCAGGCCCAGTTTTAACAGAGCTCAGTTCCACTGCTGCAGGCTTTACACCACTGTCCGCAACCCTGTTCACCAAACACGAGCTGGCCACAAACTCCTCTGTAGAGAAATAACGAGAGCGTTAAATAAAGAACACGCTGATATTGCTGATATAAGACTTGAGCGTAATATTAATCCACAACTATATTCCCTGTGTTGCACCAATGTTACAGCAGGGATGCTTCATACCAGGCACTGAATCTTAAAATTTAGGCTGTGGTCCCTTCTGAGGCCGCCATGACCATCCTAATCATAAGTCTACACCACTTCGAACAGAGAGAACTCTGAAGGGTCGCTTTGTGTAAGGGTTCATTTACAATGTACTAGACAACTAATGTAATATATTTATTACATGTACAGTATACATGTAATAAATATGTAATGTATATATTTATACATGTGAGTTTGTAACTTTTACAAAGTGGACTTTTAACTAAAACTGGAATACAACTGCACAACTCACAATAATAGAAAGGCAAAATGAGTAAATATTTATGGTCATGCTATCCGGTATCACCCAAAAGCGAATGGGTTCCCTTTTGAATATGGTTCCTCTAAAGATTTCTTCCTCATATCAACCCAGGGAATTTTTTTATTTTCTCTGGATGTATATCCAGAATGTCCAACTTAAAATGTATTATACAAATAAAACGGAAATGAAATTGAATTGAAAGAAGCATCCTTTTTTTGATATGAAAGCACACAGTCATGCTTGAACACTTACACAACTTCTGTTTTTTAATAATAAAAAAACAAAAAACAAACACACTTAAAAAAAAAAAAAAAAAACACTGCATATATCAGAGCTTACGTTGCGCATCATAGTTATGGCTGCAATTTGCTGTGTAAATATAGTGCACCATATAGCGCTTCATTTATCAGGTTAACCTGCATTTAAATGTCATTTTTCAGTTCAGTTCCCTTTCCATTATTCCCCGAGTTTTACGCAGAATTAAATGTGACTTTACCTGGCTTCTCCTTGGCGAGTATCCTGTCTTGGTTCAGGGCAATCTTCTCCTCTTGAATAAACATCCTATCGATCATGACCATCTCTGCAGAAGGACCCAGCCTCTGCTCAAAACAACAACAGAAGCATCACCACAAGGTCAAGGTTACAGGTGGGATGAACTGTGTAAAGGAAAAACCTGCGTGTCCTCATACCCTCGATTCTTCAAACAGCAGGTGTCGATATTTATCCAGCATAGCTTGTGTGCGCTTCAGAAGTTGGCTGGAGACGTTTTCAAACTCATCGTCCACTGGGCAGAGAGCCACAAAGGAAGCGTTACACAATCGGTAGCGAAGACATTAACGTGAATTCATATACAGGATTAGGTGGGTTACCTTTGCAGTAGTCTTGAGGGGAGGGAGCCATGCCCTGGTACACGTGGTAGGGCAAGAGTCGATAGAGTGTGTCCTCGAAAGAGTGGAAAGGTGAGCTGTAGTCTGGATGCAGTACAGAAGCCTGAAATTTCCTTAGCTGTTCTAGTATCCTATAAACACACACACACACTTTAAGAACATAAGTCTGGACAAACCTATAGTCATATTGTTCCTTCTACAGACTGGAGTAGAAAAACTGGATTATACAATATTTCTGGTTCAAATGAGTTTTTCTGATCAGATGGTAAAAATAAAAACAGTTCAATTCTTCTCGAAACCTACAAAGGCAAACAAACGGTACGTACCGTGCTTCTTTGCTTGGCTCCATACTCAAAGGCCTTTTTAAAGCGGACGTCTGTGGAAGATCACAGAAAACATTTAGTGTATTATTAATAAGCATCCGGATGCCACACCGATGTACTAAAGTCACCGCATTGCATCATATGAAGGAACAAGTTTATATGATCCTTGCCTGGGTTTGAACCAGAGCTGAAGACGGTAGGTTAGACATCTGTTGAAGTCCACTGCCCACAACTTGTATCTGTAGTCCTGGTTTACTTAATGCCAGCCCTCCAACTGCACTTATAACCCCAGGCTTTGCCTGCAGAGAATACGATACCTGGTTAAAAACAATCATAGCTGAAATAATCTAAATATACGTTAAAGAAAACCTACGTCGGGTCATACAAGTTACTAACGATTCAGACCTGAACAGATTGAGGAAGATTTAGAGGGGATTTTCCTTGATTAACTGTGACTCCACTTGGCCCAGAAGGTCCAAGAAATACCTGGCCATCATTTGAACCTGAAATATAAACAACACAAGTGTTTAAAAAATAAATAAATAAATAAATAAATAAAAATTATA
>JAQQZT010000038.1:19669080-19683425 GCA_030068275.1 Clarias platycephalus | reverse complement strand
GCAATTATAAATAACCAAGTGCAGTACAAAAACAGAAGGTTCACCTGAACCTGATGACTTGATGAAGACAGACTTCTGTTGCAACAGAGATGTGACAGATCCACTGACTGCGCTGCTGGTTGAGGGGTTCACCAGTGAGGCTGGCGGTTTCTCAGGCACTTTGCTAAACTGACTGGCCTGAGGCGGAGTCTGAAGCTGTTGTTGCTGCTGTTGCTTTGCCTGAAGTAGGATGTTTTGCTGAACCTGAATAAAAATGTCTGGTTAGAGCGAGGACTGTGTAGTGTGCATACACTTCTAGTAAACAAACCAAAAAATCGTTTTTTTAGGCCACTCATCATGCTGGTGACATTTCAGTAGTCTGAATTAAGGTTTGATAAAAGCTTGCCTGGCTGAGCTTTTCCCGGAGTTGCTTCTGTTGTGGTGAAAGCTGGGTGATGGATGACATTGTCTGTAGTTGTGCACTAACCAGCTGTAAATGGTGCTGCTGTTCAGCAGTCAGGCCTGGCACCTGCTGCTTCAACACAGCCCCGGCCGTGGTACATAATGCAGGGGTCACATAATGCAACTGTGATGAGGAAACCTGGGGAGGTTTCGGGGAGCAGGACGACGCGGGCAGCTGCTCCTGCTGGAGGATCACAGGCTGAGGAAGAACCTGCGGAATCTGCACCTGAACTGGCTTGGTCTGCGTGGGCTGCTGCGGCGGAGCTTGAGCAACTGGCTGAGACGGCTGTGGGGAACTGCCTATCGAATTGTGTATTATAAAGAGAGGAGGTATAGATGAAGGTGTGCATGCCCGAGATGGTGCCTGGGACTGAGAAGGGGGTTGTGTCTGGGGCTGAGAGGGGGGTCGGGACTGTGGAGGGTGAGGAGACTGAATCTGAATGAGGGGTGAAGCCTGGGATGGCTGCGGGCTGTCCGATAGAGTCGGGGTCGCGCTGTGAGGGGCCGCGGCCTGAGAAGGTGAGGCGCTTTGGATCTTTACAGTTTGCTGCTGCGCTGCTGATGAAACCTAGAGGTTAGGAAATCAAAAGGCAACCAGATATGAAATATTAAATATTTTGTACCTAGTTACAGTATGTAACTTGACAAACACTGAAATTTATATTTAAGATCATGGCAGCAATATACAAGCAGCATAGTAGGACAGCAAGGAGACACATGAAAGAATTGCTTTTCATTTTTCTACAATAAGAAACAAAAATTCCTCATCTTCGCCGTACAAAGTGCGCAACAAACATTACTAACAGGACACGGTCTGTTTACTATATTTCACTCGGTGAGTGAAATATACTGTAAAAGTAATACAAAAACGTGTGTAGCAATGCCATAGTTTAATGAGACTAGTTAAGATTGGTGTGTTTAATTTCGGCTGGTTAGGATTGGTGATAAAGGAATGACTATGGGGGTACAAGTTTTGATGAAGAGGTAGCAAGAAAGAACAACTTTCTTTCCACTCCGGCAGTGTACGAGGATTAGAGTCACCACTTGGATTTAAATAAGCAAATACTTAAGAGCCTTTGAAAGCATACTACTGCACAGATTCGTATGCTTCAGCTGGCAAGAATCGTTTTAACCCCTAACTGATTCAATGGGTATTTTGTCATTTCTCAAAAAATGTCAGAAGACACAGCTCATGGTTATGGAAAAGATGTGCTTCAAACAGGTCCAATTATTGGCCTGCATCAAGCGAAGAAAACAACAAAACAGAAATTACTGGAATGAATTGCAACTGTTAAGAGTTGTCCAACATATTATTATACCCTGGAAGGACAGTGCTGAACCCATGGACACCCATGATTGGAGGTCGCTTAAAGACTTGGGGAAATCACAGCTTTGTTAGTCAAAGTAAGAGCATTTCCACATGCACAAAGTGACAATAACTCTCAGGATTGGGATTAAACAGCTTGTGGCCATAAGAAAACTATTTGCTAGCTTGGGGAAGTGGAGCATAAAGATACATAAAGAACTTTGGAGCCATGGAAAAAGTCTGACAAGCCCCGCGCATGAAGCAATGCATCCATCATGCATAGTGCCCACTGTAGAAGCCTCTGCAGACAGTGTTTTGATCTGGGGGTCGCTTCACTTGGTCAGGTCTAGACTCAGCAATGTTATGCGGCAAAAAAATAAAAAATAAAAATAAAAATAAAAAAGTAGTAGTCAGCTGACGGCTCGAATGTAATGAACCACCAGGTTATCGCGTTTTAATAATAGACAATAATACAAGATCTTAGACAAAACTCTGGATGCGAAGAAATGTTTTGGTGTTGCATACGGTTGTCGGACCATGTCGCGGGAAATCCGAGCGATAATTAAAGCAATAGGCATCCCAGTACACCGGGGACAGGGTGCCAATCCATCGCAGTGCTCAAATACACATATTACAGCTTGAAGGAAACTTGAGTACCGGGAGGAAACCCACCATGCGCAGGGAGAACATGGAAATTCCATGCAAACGCACCCGAGGCAGGAATCGAACCTTACCACCGTGCGTTTATTATTACATAAATTTTATAGTAATAACCAAACAAATACACACACAAACTTTTACTTTTATATTTTTAGAAGGTAAAAAAAAGTTTCAGTCTGTCTCTTTTCAAAGCCACATGTAAGTGCCTAATCAATGATTTATCTTATAATTGACAAGAACAATCAATTATAAAAATATTCTGTGTGCCCAGTTCTCCTCTAAAGACATTTATCCTGACATTTATCCTGGTCAGAGCGATGCTGCAGTGTCACTGGACACATGCTCCATGAATGGGAAGTCGGTTATGATAAGACTTCCTCACAGCCATGGTTTTAATTCCACACCGAGGTAAAAATCACGTAAAAACTCCATGAACACATTAACACAAACTGGCTATTTGGGAGACAACAACGCACCACTGTTCCACCTTTATTGCCCCCAAATTATATGCATCGCAAAAATTACAATTAATTCCATCTGTTTCATCACGTTTACATTACATTATTTGCTGGGAGCGGGATTTAAAAAACACTTTACCCCTACAGGCTTAAAATAATAGACAGATGATGTTTGGACAAGAACAACGTTACTGATAGAACAGCACATTACTGAAGGAAAACACAAACACATCATGCTGTCATTACCTCACGTAGCACGGAATCTAATGAATAGTGGACCATGGAAATTAGCAGGGAAGGAAGGACAAGCAACAAATTAACAAAATTATAATGCAGACCAGAATCAGATTGGCATAGCAACTGAAAGGAGCACACAGTGCTAAGAGGAAAGGCATGGCAGAATGTGAGGTCCAGCAAAAAAGTGTGTATGTGCATGGAGAGGGAGCAGTTTCACCGGATTACAAGGTGATCCAATAGAGCTGAACAGTAATGTTTTGGAAGTAAATGAGACTAATATGTTTGTAAAGCTATTTGTTTATTAGCAATAAGATGCAAACTGGTTGACTATGACTACTTGACTGATAAATGATGCTCCTGTAGAATTTATTGGCCTCCACAGTGTCTATATTATTACTTTATAAATGATATATAATTTAATCAAAAGCACCGATGAGGCACTTAAAGCACGGCCCATTAGTGAGGACACTGACGCTGTAACCATGGAAAATGCACAGGGGTCAAAACCAAAGTAAGTATATAAAATAAATATGCCTATGATCATTTTAAAAATGCAATAACAGGTTTTATTTTAAAAAGGCTTTTTCCCCCCCCACTCTCAAAATATTGCTTTTCATTTCATAATGACACAAAACCACAATCATTTAATTCTCCGGTAATCAGTCAGTCAGCTCAAATGGGGCATTTCCCATCACTATTTTTTTGCCTGAAGAGGACGGTCACAGTGCCAAATGTCACGATGGCTTTTAACCAAAGAACCACACAGTAGACTTTAAACCCTAATTTGACACACATTCGATTCTTAGGGCTATTTAAACACACAAATCTGATATTTGTCAGGTCGAATCTGAGTCGTTTTCGCATGTGGTCGTCGATCGGATTCATACGCGATGCTGGACGTGAGACTTGAATGCGATCGGAATTCATGCGAATTTTTATCCCTGTGCATGACATCATCAGTCTGCACCGGCAATGCCGGGGTCTCATTTCAACAATGGAGAGAGAGAGAAATCTAGGATTTAATAGATATTTGGGACAATAAATCTGTCCAAGCTGAATTTGAAGGAACTTGCAGAAATAAACAGTGTTTAAGATAATTTCAAAGCGAATGACTGAACGTGATGACGTAGGCAAAGTCGTATTAATTTGTGCATACATGACGTACATCAGAGTCTGATTAAAAATAATTATGAATGTGAACTTGCCTGACATGCAACTCCAAAATTACCCAAAAACTTTTTTACTTGAACACGGAGGCTTGTAATGTGAACGCAGCCTAGTGAGCTCTGAATTGCAATGCTTTCTTTATCTGATCAAACAGCTAGACTATAACAGCTGAGGTGATTTTGACCCACATTCAAGATCTGCTTGCTGCACCCACGTTTATTGAAAAAATTTATACAAGATTTGATCATTGGCTACCACATCACATTATTAGTCATAATAAGAAGCATCTCTCACGTAATTAGGAGGTGCAGCCTGATTTATGAGTGTAATGTTCCTGAACAAAGTGTATTATTTACTTTTTATTATTTACTTATTTACTATCATCTTTTCCCCTATAATGAGTTTGGAGAAGGAACTGAAAGTTAGTAGAGTTAACACACCTCTGTCTAAACACACAAATCTGATATTTGACAGGTCGGATCGGAGTATTTAAGTTATTCAGAAATATTCTTCTCAGCAATGTAGTCAAGCAGACTTTAAAACTAATGCAGGCTATATATTTATTATTTGGTGTCTTCTGGCCTGAACATTCTTCACAATCTTCTCTGACCCACTGGTTTTGACTGACTGATTACAGAATTGTCTTTTTGATATAAATGAGATTTAGAACAGAAACTTCATTATAAAATAAATGTTACTGTGAAATGAAAAGGGCATAGAGAAAATAATAGTAATAAAAATGTAGGATTTTGAAAAAAGCCATTTCTAAATAACAGTTAGAACCTGACATGAAGAGCATTGAAGACGATGCCTCCAATGCTTGCAAGTTACCTTGGTTACTAATTTACATACCACAAATAACTTTAAAACAAATATAAATATTTAAGAAAAACTTTTTATTATATTATATATATATATATATATATATAACCTTGTCTAAAATAAATTTCAAAATCTAATCAGTTTGTTTATGTCTAGGACAATTCCACAGAAATCACAGATGGACCCTATATGTATGATATAAATAAATATAAACTAAATTGTAACACTGTTGCCTAATTTAATTATCTAGGATATCAATCATACAACAAATATAATTTATAAACTTATTGCTGTACCTCATCATTTTTGTATTCACATCATAGGCATATTTATTTTGTTCAATTTAGACTAAATGGCATTCCATGATTCAGGGCACAGGAGGAGGCTGGGTATCTGTTTTGCAAGTTAATGTAACCTTGCGCTATCTAATTTAGCAACAGTGAATGTTTTCCAGTTATGATGTTACACTGGACGTAAAATGCTAGTTTCCATATTATTATTCCATAATAGCTAGTTGGACAAACTCTATTTTATGGCGTCTGCAAAGAACATGAATAGAAAATTTACTTCCTGAACCAAGGCCATTAAAAAAGGTCCGTAACTGTTCAGCTCTATGTGCAGCAGTGCCAGCAACAAGTGGGTGGGGCTTAGTGCGGAGCACAAGCTCATCTACCTTGTTAACCAATGCTGCCATGTCAGCAGAGCCAAGGGAAGGGCTCGCATTCTCCCCTGGGCGAGTTTCAGTTAATGGGCCATCATGGGCTGTAGGGGCGGAACCAGAGCTGCCACCGCTGACGATAACGGACGCAGGCACACCCACAGAGGCAGGTGGGTCTTTCCCTGCTTGGTGCTGATGATCCTGACATGAGCACATTTATCAGGTCAGGAACGGAAAGGTAAAACATTAATCCAAACTAGGGAAAAGTTTAGCGGGGTTTCTACATTGAAAAAAAAAAAAAAAAAAAAAAACCTTTGACATACCAGACATACATTAATTTTAGAAAGTAGATTTGTATGTCTGCATGGATGCTACATTGTGCATTAAATCTGACTAGTGGACATGGCCCTGGTATCAAGTCCATTATGAATATTACTGCTAAAGATAATTTGTTAGATTATGCACATATTTTAAATACAGCATAAAGAACAATAAATCAACAGCGCACCAACCTGTTGCAGGAACATCTGCACGGGCTCCTGGCTAAGGATAATGCTGGAGCTTGGAGGAGTGAACAACACCTTTCCTGGACTGTGCTGGACCTGGGAGACCAAGCCCATTGTGCTGAGTGAAGTTGTAGATGTAGTTACTGTAGAAGATGGAGATGTAGAGGAAGGAATCAGCATAGTGGCTGAAACTGAAGGACCTGTCTGGACAGTAAGGATAGAGGGTTGGGGCTGGGTTTGGGCTGGTTGCTCAGTGGAGGTACCCAGTTCAGTTATGCTCTCACTCGGTTGGCACTGTGGAATGGCTGCTACTCCACTGCTGCTGTTGCCGGTAACACCGCCAACCTGCTGCTGAAGAGTTGGCTGCAAACTGACAGCTGGGCTGAGCCCCTCTATCGACAAGGAACTCTGTATAGGCATGCCTTGTATAACAGTTTGAACATGTCCTGTAACTGAATGAGCCTGATTCTGTGTCTGGGCTAGGGAAACGGGCATCTGGAACAGGGTGGGGTGTGCCATCTGACCAGATTGAAGCTGTATTGGTCCAGAAAGAATATGGGCAGCACCAGGATGACTTTGAGGGGTTAATACCTGTCCTAGATTGATATTTTGATTGGTTGCCAAGATTTGATTGGCAGCAATAATTTGTCCACCCGGCCCGGAACTGGTAATAATGTGTCCTCCGGTTTGCTGGGCCAGGATTTGACCTCCAGTCTGAAGCTGAGGCAGGAGGAACTGATGATTCTGCCCTTGTAAAACAGCCTGTGAAGGAATGACAATGCTGCCTTGCTGATTGAGCAGGTGAACACTAAGAGGTTTGCCCGATGTCGGATTGCTATGTTGCTTAAACAGGGCTTGTGAGAATTGTGTCGCCTGTGTGGTGGTCTGTGTACTCAGTACTACATTTGAACTTGGCTTGCCAGTGAGGAAGGCTACGTTCTGAGCTGCAGATACTGGAACTTGCTGCACCCCAAGAGCTTTACTGGCATCATTTTGCAATGTATGTGTGGCTTGTAATGGCTGCTGCTGTTTGAAGGATTTGGGCTGGATGGCACTCCCTTGAGGAGGTTTGGGCTGTATTGGAGTTGGTGTCCGCTGGATGATGACATTCTGCATGACTTGATTTTGAGTCTGAGGCTGAGTCCCTGTATTTAAAGGACCACGAGCAAACCCCACTATACCACTAGGTGCAGCCATTGTTGTACCACTGCTGATGGTGTTAGTGCTGCTGACGCAAATAGCCGGGCCATTCAATGCTGGAGATGCTAGAGTGGCCTTGCCTCCCTGAATCAACAGTCCCCCTCCAGAGCTAAGCACAGAACCTCCAAGACCAGCTTGAGCCCCAGTACTCGTGGCATCAAGTGCAGGCTGCTGTAGAGGATAGCTGCCCATGGTTTTGGTCAGGATGTGCTGCCCTGATGGATTGATAGTCATTAAAGCGGATTGGCCCACAACTTGAATCTGTCCAATGCCCAGATGTCCCGACTGGCTTCCATTTTGTAGGGTCTGAAGACTTGAAATGGGTTGAAGGGTCACGTTTCCAAGTCCAACTTGCTGCATGAACGGCTGGACGTTAATGGCTTTGTTCATGACCTGGGGTTGAAGCTGCATCCCTTGGTGTGCCAGAACGGAGCCAAGCATGTCGGTGGTTGTACTGGAAGTTGTGGTAGTGGTGCCCTGGCCAGGAAAGATTTGTGTAGTTCCTGCAATGCCCACCCCAGGCATACTAGCCTCAGGCAGTGGTTGGACCACCTGTGTTAGACTAGTGAGCCCAAATGAGCTGAGGTCAAGCTCAGCCTCTGCTTGAAGGCTCTGCTCGGTGATATTGGCTTCTGCCAGACTCTGCTGCAGAATATCACAAGGTTCATGATTTGACCCAACGCCATTGCTTTCACTATCTCCTTCTTCTGGTGAGGCACCAAGGATGTCGTCATCTTCTAAGAAGTCCAAATCAACACTGACCCGAGGAAGCCCAGATGGCTCATTTGTTGACAACTGAGCCGGTGGTTGGACTTCAGGAACATGTTCCTAGAAGAGACAAAAATAGCAATTTTTTACATGCATACACTAGATCACATTATTAAGGGAAAAGGGAATAAAAGGTATGGATGGCTACGAGATGGTATGCCTCCAGTAGCCTAGTTAGCCATATTGGTTCACCATTGATGGTTGCTTGCGTGTTCGAAACTGATCTGATGGGCGGGGCTGGAGAAGGCATGCTACGTAAAGGAACATACACAGAAAAGGTGGGAAAAAAAGAGGGAAATATATACTTACCCCAGTGCTGGAGAAGAATGAGCTGGACGGGTCACTTGAGCCATCCAAAAGGTCGTCAGTATCCAGCTACAGACAGGCATACCCAGAATAGGACAAACCACCACACCACAGACAAGGGCACGAAGGGACAGGTAGAAAATGCAGAAGGACAAAGATGCCAAAGTAGAAAAGCAGAGGAGAAGCATAGTGAGGATAGTGTCCAGACCCACCAAAGCACAATACGTACAGCCATAAGTTAGCAACAAGACAGTTAAAAGGAAAGGAAAGCAGGATGCAAATGAAAGGAAACATTAGATTAGTATGTCAATATTGTGAATTAACAAAAGAGAAAAATAAGGGTGAAATCCCGTGCACTCTTATTTTAAGAAAATAAAGAAACAGAGGAGCTGGAGTGGAAGGGAAGATTTAAGTGTTCAACACACTTTTTGAGAGCTTGTGTGACCTTTTGAAAGCTATGTTTTAGGACGTTTTCACACCTATTAATCTATTTGCTTGATCAGAGCGTTACTGAGACTTTTGGGTTCAATTCATTTAATGAAGAAAAAAAAAAAAAAAAAAACACTGGATCAGACGGCTGAATACGATGTTGACAACCAATTAATCAGAAACAGCAATGTGTAAAAGTAAACAAACTAGTGCATGCAAAAATCACTGACTATAAATATGATTTAAAATTCATTTACAAGTTCACATTCTAAATAAATAAGTATAAATCACAAATTTAGAACATTTTGGATAGCAGCAATTTATTTATTTATTTATTTTTGTTCTTTAGACCAACCTGTTTAATTGTCTTTCGAGGGATTTGGAACGTGTAAGCATAAGTACAGGGCATAGTTGGTTTAGTTCCTACAGTTGGATCATTCTAGGTTTGAATCACTTTCCCAAAGCGTCAAACATTGCTAGTGTTAGCCTGGAAGTTCGATTTAAACTGACAAAACAGTGCAACCATTAAAGTGTCCTTGATTGCCTGGTTTTGGCAATCCGACCCAGATAACTACTTACTGTTATAAATGAACACTCACCTGCGTTTCTGATCCATGAAGAAAGTCATTGAGAGCTTGTGGGTCACTGCAAAACAAGGACAACCAGTCAAATTAATTTCTAAATCAAATTAGATCACTTAAAAAGTTGAGCATATATGCTAGAGATAATGCACACGTCGAGCCCCAGTTCTGCGGGACACACAACCATACATCGGGTCGAGCATGTTCAGGTGATCTTTTGAGAAAATATTGTGGGTTGTGCAGGAACATGATTAAAAAAAAATATTCAGAGTTGTCCTTACCATTAACAAACTTACAGAAAAAAAAAAAAAATCAGTTTCTGCATTCTGTCACTTTACACACACACACACCACACATGCAAGCAGATTTATTATGAAGGGCTCACTTTTCCCTCTAAATGGTATCTGTAGTTTGTGTTTACACTGTGCTTAAACTGATTTATCTTGTCAGGTCGGGTGAGGGTATGAAAATGTGAGTAAGTGTGTGTGTGTATGTGAGAGAGAGAGAGAGGAGTTTTGCAGTTTACTTACACTATTTACACTCATCATGAACCTGAACGTGATGGCAATATTGGACTTGCAATGAATTTGGAGCACAAGTTTTAATTTATTTTGGGTTTCTGATTTCAAAATATACATTTGTCCATTTCAATTATTAATTCAGTATCACTGGACTGACCAGCACACAGTATAATGGGAAAGTCTAAGAACCTCACTGAAGATCTAAGAAAAATGTACACTAGTCAAGAATGTCTCATGGTTCCATTTCCAAACAACTGCAGATTCCAAGATCAGTTAAAAACAACTGTAAACTTAACCCTCAAAAAGTCTATAGTACAAGAAATAGTATAAGCTATTATGAGGTAGACACTTTGATAAGGTCTGGAAGAAGATTCAAACCCTCACCATCACTTCTCAGCTCTTAACCCTCAAGAAAAGGGTTAAGAGAGGGAACAATTTAAGGACCACCAAGACCCAGGCTGGTCATAAACTGGAAGCGGCTGAAACACCAGTCACTAGCTACAGTCAAGTAAGATGGATCATGATGCTTTGGGGCTGTCAGTGGAACTGGGTGCACAAACTCGATGGGATAATTATACAGTTTTACTACCTCTTCAGATCAATTATTCAGCCTAACCTCAAATCATCAGCTAGATGGTTGAAAAACTAAACTCAAACAAAATTAAGTGTTGTATCAGGGCAATGATTACAAAGATGGTGATGAAAAGGATAAAGCAGGCTAAATTCAGTTTTTGGAGCCACAAACCCATCAACCATTTCTGAATCATGACTAACAGACATGGAGGAGACCAGGAGAACATCTAATTCAACTGAAAACTATATTCTGCTAAAATACCAAACAAAAGGTTTGCCAAAAGCCTACTGATAGTCTCTTCTTCTTAGGAAGAAACTTACTTATTATATGTATAACATATACTATGTCCTGTATCTACATAATATATGTGCTATATTATATGTGCTGTATCTACATTTTCTGACACTGTATAAATTTTGAACATGCAACCAGGTAAAACTAAGGCTTGTGCACCAAATTCGTAGGGTTTTTTGTCTGTTAAAGATGTATGTTGTGCAATCATTCTGACAAGTGCATGACCACAACTGTATATAGCTAGATAGTTAGACAGAAGGCCAACAGATATACAGATAGATAGATAGATAGATAGATAGATAGATAGATAGATAGATAGATAGATAGATAGACAGACAGACAGAAGGAAAGACAGAAAGACATGCAGGCAAACAGATAGGTAGACTTCACAATAATGTAGCAGACAGATATATTCTTAATCTTGTTTTGTTATGAAAGCACACACTTACCAAATTACATCTAGCAAGCACCTGCCATCTTCATCATCCATGACAACTGAAAAATGAATAAATATACAAAAAGGTTTATAAAGAGCCCAGTCACATTTTTCAACATGAATAAAAAGTTATATAGACTCCCTCTCTCTCCCTCACACACACACACACACACACACACATAACAAATGATGTGCTTTATGCACTGTATTTACATGTTTTTCTCAAAAATATATATATTTCCAAATAATATATAGATCTTGAAATAATCCTGGTTTAACAAAATTACAAATCTACGCTTACGAATCCTACCTCCATAAAAGTAAACATTTCATCAGGACAACAACAACACTAATAATAACAAGTCAAGTAGAAGAAGTAGAAGAAGAAAGGCTATGTATTCCGATGGAGAGAGTTGTGTGAAGTTTACAGGGAGGTTGGGGCTGTTTCACAATCCCGCAAAACAAATGGAAACATCACCCATTTATACAGAAAAAAAAATCAGCCGCGCGCGCGTGCACACACACACACACACACACACACACACACAAACAGTGTAAATAAACGAGTTGGTTCGAACAGACTGAGTGAGTTTGGGGTGAACTGCAGCAACCTGTTTCCACCCCACATCACTTCTGAGATCTTTAAACGCAATCGAACTCAAAGCTACAATAAGAAGATGAGGTAGGCGGGGACCCGAGCGCGGTAGTTCAGGAAAAAGCTGCAGACAGCCGCCGTATCGGACCGGTTCTGTCCACCGCACAGCACAGATGTGATCGCTTTCCCGCATAAAAGAGCATCCCGCACTGAGGAAAGGGCAAAGCCGGAGCTGAATGGAGACTCTGGACCTCTAGGATACGGCGGTTGTACTTAGCTTTGTACAACTCCAACTTGTTCCAAAATACCTCCTGGTGCAAAATCTAATTCCTTCCGTTTGTAGCCATTTAAAGGATCTTGTCTAATCGCTTCGATCGTTTATTTCCATCCTTGCTAACATAACACACAGATCGTTTTCTGTAATTTCACTTAGCTGAAGCGAGCTAGCTGACTAGCACTAAATTTGCGTTAACTGCTTTAGGCGCAGTACAAATAAACCTTACACTAACTGCATTTCGTTCTACGGTATATGTTCTACATCAGCATTTGACGAAAACACGGATTGTGAGCAATGTATATCATGTGTTTATCAACCATTATAAGCAACTGCGTAGCCTAGTATCTTTATCCTTGCTAAATATGAGTTTATGTTGGAATAGTCTTGGACCAGAGGGTATGCTTGGGAATTCGTTGTAAAATAATCTATTCGCCAACTCATGCAGGAACTCGGCTCTATGAACATGGTACAGGTGAAGTTTGTGACTCACGTGCAGACTGCAAACGCTGCAGCTTCACAGCAGTTATTCAGATTTATAGAGAAATTGCTATATTGTAACAAACTCACCCGAGATGATAGAGGTACAAGCAGCGCGGGGTCTCCAGAACAGCCCTGCACGGGCTCCGCCTCAGGACCCAATCACAGAGCACAGAAACAGGAAAAAGGTGCCCGGTGCATTTGCCTGAATGATACGTTAATGATGGACTTTAGAAATTATTGATCAAGCATTTATGTTGACATTTTAACGCTTATTAAAGTTGTACAATATAAATAAATAAAAAGATTTCGATCAAATCGAATTTTGTAAAACTTCTTAACGGTAGTAAATGCAGTTCATATGACGGATGAGGTTTGTTTCATATAATTGAACCTATTTCCAAGTTTTTCACGGTGCAAGTGAATGCGATTGCACAATTTTATACACGTTGACTCATTACGCATACATGTTTATTTCACAGATGTTTATTTCACAGCCCCACCACCACGCGCGCGCTCACATACGCACACACACATTCCATCCATTCGTCTAGGAACGTCTGTAGTCTTAACTATGGACCGTAGAGGCCAATGGTGACAATTGTATTTATTCCCAATTTTACAACTGTGGGCAATTTAGCAACGCCAAGTAGCCTGTCTATGGCTTCAATATGCTAGAGAGCATAAACATCAGACTTTGAATGATGGGCACATACTGTAAGGGTAAGAAAGGAAGCTCATAAAGTGATGCACCTATCATGCATAGTTGCCACTGTACAAGCATCTGGAGGCAGTGTCATGAACTGGGGTTGCTTAATGCCCATGCTCAGCAGCCTTTTATAGCAATAAAATGTCAGCTGACTACCTGAATGCATTAAATGACCAGGTGAACCTGTTAATGAAAATTATCTTCCCTAAAGGCACATACATATTTCCAGATTATAATAGAATGGCTCTCAGAGCATGAGGAATCATTTTCAAATATTAGAATATATGTTGTTGTTGTTGTTGTTTTTTACCAGGCTGTGAATGAATACGGAAAAAAGTACTGGTTAACTCATTTGTTTCTTTTTTTTTTTTTTTTTTTTAAACGATTGGCCAAAGTATAAAAGAAAAACAGTGTATTTTAAAGCTTTAAATGAATGATGAATACAAATTTGTTCATAAAGTCACACTTACTTGAATGGTTCGCATTGATTTTATTTCTGGAAAATTGTTGTCTTTATTTTTAATTTGTTCATGAGACTGTAAGGCATATCAAATGTCAATGTGCGAGTGTTAAAGCCAGAAGACTATTCTCATATACTATAAAAAAGAAAAAAAAGAGTATATTGCAATATATTGGAGTATAATAAATGGGATGCTGTTTATCATTTTTGGGTTACTGTATACCACCCACTGCACCTATTTGAATTTTGGGTAAATAAGTTTTATTTTCTCTGAATTCTTTTTCTAACAATTTGACAAGCATGAACCAGTTCGGGAAGCTAGCTAATAAATTAAAAAATAAAATTAAGTTACAAATTTGTCAACCATGTTTAAACTAAACATGGTTTAACAACTAAAACTTAATACCTAAAAATCATTTAGGTATCATATGCGCACATGAGAGACATACAGTGTTTTATATAT
>JAQQZT010000038.1:19649240-19660067 GCA_030068275.1 Clarias platycephalus | reverse complement strand
GGGATAGGCTCCAGGTCCCCGCGACCCTGTATATAAGGATAAAGCGGTATAGAAAATGACTGACTGACTGACTGATATTTATATCCCTATTTAGGATGGAGTCACTTGAGGCTGTAGCCTTTTATCCTGCTTTTTCACTTGTTTTTAGCCATTGCCTTTTTTTGGGGGTGGTGGGGTCCATCCAATCTGTGCAGTTTGGCAATTCTCCCCAGAGATCAAATAGACACGATTAATTATTATTATTATTTTTTAACAACAGGTATTTACGGCCAAAACATAGTATTGGGGCTAAAAGTATCTAACCTAGATAAAAAAGTGAATTTTCATATAACACCACTGTTTCACGATACTTAATGCTTCTTATATGCCGATCCATGCCTATTTTTTTGTAAATATGCATACACATTTACAACAACACACATTTGCTAAATACAATTTCATGCACTTTTATGTAGTGTCCGCAACTTCAGTGATCCTAATTGTCATTCAAATGAAACTTGGCAAATTCAGATTTCACGTGAAAATACAAAAACCTGAGAGAGTGTATTATTCTAAAATGCTAAATTGTTAAGATATTGCAACATGAATTTGCCATGGTTACAGACACTACAGAATTTTTGCTTTTCAAATTTTTACCAAAAACCGTCTCTCATGCACAGCACTGAGGTAGCCCTGGATATACGTGTTGATAATTATTGGGCAGATTACAGAAAGTAACTTTAACTGAATAAACTATGAATAACTATGAATAAACTAATTTTGCACGGAATTCTTTAATTTTAAGCAACAATTTTTACAGGTCATACGCTTTTAGAAGCTTACACCAATTTTAGTATCAATGCACTAGAAAAAGAAATATGAATAATCTGCATTATAAATAATTATTGTGTAAGCTTCTAAAACCTGTAAAAATTGTTGCTTAAAATTAAAGAATTCCGTGCAGAATTTGTGAGACAGTATAATGCTGAAAATGGCACATATATTTTTGGGGCACATATAAAATCATCTCTCCAAAACCCCTGAAGTTAGCAACTTGACATTTTTAAAGAAGCAAAATTGGTCACTTTCATGTTGCAAGAACTTCAGAAGCAACTTTTTTGGCACATACATTTTTTGTATAATTTGTATAAATAAAGTCAGCACCAGTACTTTGTTGTGGCTGTTACAAAAATTGTTAGTCCCTGAGCTACTGAACTAGCACAAGAATGTCTAATAAGAGACTACAAACCTCTTCTACAGGGTGGGCCATAATTTTCCACACATTAGAAAATAATATTTTTAAAAACAGGTTAAAAATGTATTTTTATTTTTCAGATACCCTAAAAAGATGCGTTTAAAAAAAGGGAAACAAATTGAAATCATACTGATGGTCACAATCACCACTGCACACATATCTAATAATAATAATAATAATATTTTTTTTAAATATTCTGTATATTAAAGTTCAGTAATCATTCCAAAGTTGAAGTCAATAGCTTCAATGTTTAGTCTTTTATTAAACAAATTTACGCACACTCGGGAGCAGAGTTGAGTGTTCACGAACATCAAATTTCATTTCATAAACATTTAAATAAATCGGTTTGTATCCAGCTTGATGTCTGAGACTTTGAAAACTTTTTTTGTGCAGAAAGAAATTTACAGTACATAAGCTTATTAGACTTGAACTTCAAACAAACCACTTCAAATTTAAATTTTATCCTCAGAAACAATGTTCCCACATTCACCTTAGGTAGTCTCTTCGACACAGCTTCCTACCAAGCTTGTAATACAATCTTCGGCCAACCTCACCCAGCCGGCAACCGCAAAGGTCACAGCTCAGGCAGTCCTCATGCCAGTACTGCTCTATGGCCTTCAGGAAAAAACGGTCTCCGATACTTTGCTGACAACCCCCACACGTTAGCATTGATGGAGACACCTGGAGAACTTCATCCACTAGTTCTCTGTGAAAGAAGACAAAAAAAAAAATGACGTTATAGTTTCCTTGTCTTAATTGCCATATAATTAGCTAATAATTAGCCTGGAGCATTCATCACCCAAATTACTGGGTGTTTAAAAAAAAAAAAAAAAAAAAGGAAATACACATTGCTTGATCCAACTGCAAGGAAATGTGGATTTTCTATATATATATATATTTTTATTTTTGCAATTAATATGTTAAAATCTGGTTGGCTTTCATTGGTCAGGTTTTCTTTTCTGTTTATATAACCAGATCTGCCGACCATGTATTTAAGGACACAAAGTGCACACATTGAAATATTTTTTTTTAGATAACTCAAAATAGCAGTCTTTTTCTCCCCACTAAACTGGGAGATATGTTGACTGACATGTCAATATATGTAGATATTTTAAACAGTTTAATATGAACTGATGCCTCCTAAAAGTCCCATCCCCACCACCCTCCTCGCACCTGCTCTTAACTTGTGAGGGTTGCTTGCTTTCAACAAAAAGGGAATATTTTGAATTTGAATCTATTTTACATAAAATCTATCAAAATATAGCTGACTTAAGGATCAGACGGAGTTACATAGCATTAGCTCGAAGGTAGAAAGTTAGCTTAGAGAGCTGAAAAACATGTCTGGATGAGGAATGCCGCACTTTAGTCCTACAGTATTAAACATTGCCTAGACAAGCCAGATCTCTAGAACACTACATTTCTTAGCTATACATAAACTGTAGACAGTAGCAATATACCGCAGGGCATTAATACACTTGCACTGAAGAGAATAAGTTAAGTGCAGTAGCTAATCATAGAGGCAATGCAAAAAAACTATTGTGTAGCCAAATTACTAAACTTGACTGGTATGGTTTATTGGTAGTATTAGATGGGGTGCCAATCCATCACAGGACATGTACACATACACACACAATCACTCACACACACTAAGGCAATGGGACTGCAAATTAGCCTAATTTGCATATCTTCGGACTGTGGGAGAAAACCCTCCAAGCACGGGAAGAACATGCAAACTTCATGCACACAGACCCGGGGCAGGAATCAAACCTGGGCTGTGGAGGTGCAAGGCAACAGCGCTAACCACTATGCCACTGGAAACACTGTTATAATAAACAAATTACTTTCATTTTATTCAAGTGGCAGCATGTGAGCTACCTCACAGGTGGTGTAGTGGTTAGCACTGTCGCTTTGCACCTCTAGGGTCCAGGTTCAATTCCTGTCTCTGTACAGCTTACTGGAGTACTTTTGCTGACAATGTCCATCCCTATATGGCCATAATTTAATAACTACCAGCATGATAATGCACTATGCAAACATATACAGCATCTGGTATTCCACAAAGAAATAATTTGTGCTTTATACATTACACAAAAATACACACACACACACACACACACACACGTGTCTGGCATGTGTCTGTGGGGTCATATTTCAACGGACACCTGTGCGTTCAGTGGAAGAAACTGGTTGGGTTCAGTTCCAACAAATGGACATCACTAGACAGAACTCTGAATTAATTACTATTAGAGTGAATACTGGTAAAATGGGACACTTGCGTTTAAATATTAGTTTCTAAAGCTATTGATTAATTAATCGGAGGGATGTAAATGTTTATAGCTTTGTACGCACGATGTCGTCTCTGTGGGCACGGACCAACCTGCTTTGAAAGCAGGTAAGTAGGGCTACATGATTTGATCAAAAAATCTAATTATTTTGACACTTTAGTATGAAATGTAACATTTTATATACAAATGAATTTATCTAAGACAAGTGCAAATAACTGGACAAACGATCTTATTAACATGTATAAATAGCTAAATGATTGACTCTACATGAATTCCTGACTATGCGTATATTTGTAATTAAATAATTTCACCGGTCCATAAATAAATAAAAAATGCAAAAATAAATTATGTTAATGCTTTAAAGTTAAAGCTTGACTTATGGTTTATACATATGAAATATGCATCTGAAAAATCTGAAAATATATATTACTATTCCTCTAATTTATTGTTGGTAGGGGTACATTTTCCTCCGTCCCACTTGGTAAAAGATGTTAGTACTAAAGTGGGACAGCAAATACTGCACGTTTCAAAACTTGATTTGCCATTGTCCTTTGTCAATATGGAGGTAACATGTAAATAAGTCAACATGTAAGTAATTTTGATTATTTATTATCTTAAAGAAACTGTACATGAATAAAGAAGTGTTAATATATTTGCTTGTTACCAATATTATATTCAGATATCATGCTAGCCAAGAAAAATAAAATATGGTCAGATTATATTCAGGATGAAATATTTTCCCTTTGTCACTTATGTACAAAGGGTGTTAAGGTCAAACTGGGTCGTGGCCATAATTTCCGCATGTTCGGACAATGAATGTGGTGCCAAAAAATGGCAGGGCACATACACACACACACACACTCATTTGTTCACACACTATGGGCAATTTGTGAATACCTTATCTAATCTGGATGTATTTGGACTGTGGGAGGAAACCCACCAAGCACAGGAAGACCCTGCAAACTCCATCACGCAGACCCGAGGCGGGAATCGAACACTTAACCCTGGAGGTGCAAGGCGACCCCTCTGAACTACGTCCTGTTATTCCAGTCCGGATTTGACTTGAACGCCTCTCGTATTTTGTGTTATATCCAAACAAAACAAACAAATAAATAAAGAAACAATTGAGCATCCCACTTTGCCAGTATCCTCCAAAAAAATTTAATATTCGATCAAATGGCAGAGAAAGAGGCATCATTTCATCTCTGCTTGGTATTTTCCCATTGAAATTCAACACAGATTGTATAAAAGAGAACCGAAGCTTTCTGAAATCAAATGGTGTTACAAGATTATAGCAATAAGTGACAGAACATAAGATTAACAAACCTGTTGACCAATGTTCACCCCACAGGTTACTACAGGTTAGTCAGGGCGACTCAATTATTCTGTCCGTCTCATTAATGACAGACTACAGTTACAGTAGATCTGCTTATTCCTCTAAACACTTCATGTAGACTGTAAGACTCCCAACCCAGGCAATTCCGAAGCATTTGTTCAAATTCCGTTATATAAGACAGAGAAGCCTGGTGAGACGACACACATTAGGAAGGAGACTTCTGGATTTAAATAAATAAATAAATAAATAAATTTTAAACCCACTCACTCGTTGACGTCCATGGTCTTCCTCTCAACTGTAGATGCCATGCTGGTCGGAGTGGTTCCCAGTTCTAGCAGGACACTACAGTGGATTTGGAGGTGACACTTCAGAGAGGAAACGCTCACACGTCGGTTGAACTTATACTTCTGACTAACACACACACACACACACACACACACAACCGATATGTGGGTAAGAACAAATGCACCTGCGCGTAGGCCCGCTATCTTTCAGCTTGTCTAGTAAAACCCGCACATTTCCAAGTGACTCGCTTCAACGTCCCGGAGATGAACAGGCGGCCGCGGAACTAAAGTCTAAACCACTGGCTGTAGACCCGCTGTCAAGGGGAAATAAAGCCGCGTTAATCCGAACTACTCTAATGAAATCGCAGCCTTATGAATACTCGGAGTCATGCATCGTGACCAGCGCTCGGCATTTTCCTGTCTTGTGCTCCAACTACAAGCGGAACTTCAGTCCCTTGGTTTTTGTACTGCAGGTATTTTTATGAAGCCCCGCCCACCAGGCTATTGCTTTCGGTTCCCACTTCCTGCTCACGACACTCGACATGAGAAAACACACACACACACACACACACACACACAGCGCTTTAACAAGGAAGTAAAGAGCAATTCGGTCACAATCGCTCGCGCGCCACGCTGGTTCAGATATAAGATAAGAAGATTACATGTAACTTTTGCTAAACATCAAGGAGTTCATCTGTTAAGACCAGCGTTGTTTGTTTTTCAAAATAATACAACGTGCTATTTTAAATGTGCTCATAATGCTGTTTCCAGACTACGCACTGACGTGTTATTAAAAAATATATATATCTTAACTAAAATTATAAGATCCAAAGGATTTCAAATCACGTAAAAAGGTTAAGTTTTATGACCTTCTAACAGACAATGGCAAGTTTTTTTGTTTTTTTTTACCTTGTTATCCAGCACTGTTAAAGGTGTCGTACCTTTAATTTACCAATAATTAACTACTTATATTAGCTCAATAAATAACTGGTTAAGGCATTGGACTGCGGGTCGGAAGGTACCAGGTTCAAACCCCACGACCACCAAGTTGCCACTGTTGGGCCCTTAAGTGAGGCCCTTAACCCTCAACTGCTCAGTGTAATGAGATAAAAATGTAAGTCACTTTGGATAAGGGCGTCTGCCAAATGCGTAAATGTAAGTCATGTCTCGTCTGCCATGTGGAAGGCCTGGGTTCGATTCCAAGACAATGCCCAAATGCCAGCCACTGGATGTAGTGCCAGTCCCAAGACCAGATAAAAAGGGAGGGTTGCGTCAATTCTGGCGTAAAACCCCATACCAAGCTTCTTCATGGTCCTCTGTGGCGACCCCTTGAGCAGCCGAAAGACTAACAACATATAGAGTCAGACACAAAATAAAAACAATATGATGTAGATTTTATTCATCAATATATAATGTATATCAATACATTTAGTATTTAAATATTTATATGAATAAATCAATTTTTTCTAATCCTGAAGTGTGTATACATTTTTATATGTAATAATAATAATAATATCAAAATAATGTTTGGTGTCTTAAAACTACTTTATGCTTTATGGTCTATTAATTTGACTGTTTACAGACTTTTGTGTCTGATATTGTTGAAGAAAAATCTTATCTGCCAGGTTCATTGAAGGAGAAAAGCAACTGAACATTGAGATAAAATGAAAAAGAAAAAAAAAATGTCAGTGTGCTTTGACCACTCCCATTTCCTCAGGGCGCATTATACAGCCTGTAGCCAGCACAGAGATAACAGAATATCCATATTTATTCTGTAAAAAACTGCAGAAAGACAGATAATTCAGAACTAACTCACATAAAAAGAAAGAAACGTTGGGTGTGAATTTTCCACCCCAAAATTTGTTCGTTTTCACAAAAAAAAATTAGTACATGTAGCTAAGAATATTTTAAGTATGGTTTATATGGCACCAATGATTATTCTCTTCAAAATATAACTTCATTTAACTAGGGATCTTTCTTGTTTTATAAGTGCAAATTAATGAAATTAATTAAATGAGAACTACACATAAAAACTCTTATTGCTTACTGTTCACTAACTCTTAACAGTTCACTCACTCACTCACTCACTCACTCACTGTCTATTCCTCTTTATCCTGTATACAGGGTTGCGGGGGGGCCTGGAGCCTATCCCAGGAGACATAAGCAATGAGGATAGGGTGCCAATCCATCACACACAGTAACACCAATGCCAGGTTAGCCTATTAGGACAACTCCATGCAAACCCTGGCGGGAATTGAACCCGAACCTTGGAGGTTACTACCAAAAAGTTAATACCAAAAATAGTCACAGATTTTATTTAATCATATTAATTGAACCACTGACTCTTTTCTAACTTAATGCTGGTAGACTTAATGCTAACGAAACCTCTTAGCTCTAAGTCATTTTAATTAGAGTACTATATATATAAACATATACTGTACTGTACATATGTAAATAAGATTTGTCAACAATCCATTTCAGATGTACAGTATTGTGTTTGATAACACCAGTGCAAACTAGAGTACCTGTTCTGTCCTGTTACAAAGGTCTCTTCATAAACTATATCTGGTACACTAGGGTTATATAAACATGAACTATAACTCAGAACCTAGAGCTCTTATACTGTACCTTGTTTTCTTCACAGACAGGCTTCAGTTGGTTGCAAAACCACGTGCCTAGTGGTTGCCTCAATCTCCTTCTTTTAGATGTGAAGTCATTCAGTGTTAAGTATTTGGTAGGTTGATGATAAGAACATATCTACTAAGCTGTTGGTAAACTATAGATAGCAAGGTATTTACATTTCATACAAACTTAACTTTTCTTGTTACATTTCCAGCTGGAGTTTTGATATAAATATCTATCTTAAATCTGTATGTATAATCCATTACCCATAATATAATTTTAGCAAAACCTTTTAGCAAATAGTAATTCTTCCATTAATTGGTAATTGATGAAAATAATGTGGTAGATTGCAAAATTCTCTAGCCAGGATTTCCTCAGTGTATTAATTTCACTGCTTTCTTCTAACCCTTTATTTTAGAGCCTAATGCTATCAAGCATGTCCACCACTTCCTGTGTCCTGGAGACAGCAAATACGGGGGATGTACAGGAAATGAGCACAGAGCAACTTTCTACTCCCTTTGCTTTTCTTTTCTGCTGTATCATCATTAGCCGGGTTTCTCCAGATGGCTGTGTGTGATAGTACAATGGATTCTGAGAAACGGTATGGTGTCCAAATGAACACCATCTATAGAACGGAATACGGTAGTGGGGTCATTAAATAAAGCACAAGATCCCATACATTTTGTGCATCAAAATATAGGTTTAATATAGTGAGTGTGCTGAAGAGATACCACATGTTAAAGCATTTCAGTTTGTCTAACTCTAGAATGACGAAAAAAATGTGAACATTTCTTGGGTATATTTTCAAGCCTACACCCCCATTAAGAATGGGGAAAATAGCAGCAATTAATCAGTTAAATTTGAATACATACACTGCCAACACAACAAATGACTTTCACCGGAATGATCCAGTTCTTGCTTGGAGCACTAATAAATAAATGTTGTGTAATATTTAGAAACCTACCATTATGTTATTACACAAGTCATATGCTAATACTCCAGGTGGCAATAAGCTTTCTTCAACACAAGGCTCATAAATATATGAACTGTAAGATTAAGCACAGTTTTATCGATTATATGCATAAATAAAAGTTTGAAAAAAGTTGAAAGAATGCGGCTGCACAGCTACACAAATTCAGCTCAAATATGTTGTGGTTGGGTCTTTGCATACTTACAAGTACCAAGAAGTTGTGGTGTGAAGCAAACATGAAGCACTTTCAGAGCTTGAGCACATCTATACCAGAAAGACATTAAAAAAAGTCAAAATATCTTTTTAACTAGTAATGCCACAAACATAACAACAGCTTTCTCCTGAATTTGGGCACTGGCAGGAAGTAGGACCGAAAGGGTCACCGTCACTGACCGGAACTAGGGTCAACTGCACTGGCAGGAAATGGGGTCACAAGCACTAGCAGGTCAACAGATAATCTACTAATAGCGTAACATCATTTAATTACTTGGTTGATAAATGGAGTTTAATTTGTGCCACAATTTTTCTTTAGAAAATACTAAAATTCAAAAGCAAAATGTCAAATCAACATAAAATAAAATAAATGCAAATTTTTTTAAAAAGTTATTTTTGGATTTTTTTTTTTTTTTTTACCATTTGAAAACTTTCTATATTATTAATTCATACATTTAGTCATTCTGAAATCTGCCTTGCTTCTGCATTAATTTATTTTTTTTCGCTTCTGACATTTTTTTTTTTTAGGGTAGGGCAGGACTTAGAAGAGGGCGTTCACCTTAAATCTCCATTCGTCAACTGATTTTGTATATCTACAGCACTCACAGAAATGTACCCTATAGTTTAATATTTTGCCTTGTATTTGCATAGCTATACAGTACAATGTGGCCTATAAAATATCTATATACTTTTCACAGGACAGAAAGACCACCAGCACGAGGTGACTGAGATTGGAAATTCCCAGATGAGCACATGTTTTTCGGAAAATAATGCCATCACCCTCAGGGAAATCAGAGACGCAGCCCTGGTAGACGATATCCGTTTCACGAACATTGACGAGGTTAGTCTGTCCACGATAGACGGTGTCTCGAATCAACACCGGCTGAGGATGGATCAGATATATCATGTTCCATTTGAGCACAACTGAAGGAGCAATGACACTAATATGTGCCTGTGAGTCCAGCATCCTCTCAGTATACTGTATAGACATGTCAATATGTACCTCAGTGTTCCTGTATGTAGGTCCCTTGACTGTTCTGCTCATTGTCCCTTTTTCAGACAATGCTTGAACATGATGACGTTGCTGTTCCCTATAAATATATCTTCACTGATGAGTCAGTTGTCAACCAGCAGAAGACCAGTCAGAAGGTTGGGAATATCACTGGCATCTGTGCTGTTGTCAAAGTCCCCAGACAGCATGATGGAAAGTCACCATGTGTGCTGTTATCAGTCAGCATGGGGTCATACATCAAAATATGCAACTTGGTCCCTATAGCACACCCATTCCTTGACAAATTTTAAAATTATCCTCATCATCCCACAGGAAGAGGAACCAGAGCAGCTCATCTATGTAATCATTTTGCCAATTTTGCAGTAACAAATAAATATTTATTTTGCTACATTTTTGTAGCAGAAATTTTCTTGGTAGTGTTTTTCATAGTACTTACGTACCGCATGTGAAATTACTGAGTTTTCCAAATAACATTTGTTTTGCATAGACATGTTCTGTAAATGTTATTCCAGGACAAAAAAAAACCCTACATTTCACCAGAAGGAGAAACAGAAAACTTATTTCCACACATTTGTATGCACTGGAATATATAACAAGACCTCATAAAGTCAAAACATACATAAACACTTTTAATGTTAGAGCAACGGAGAGTGTTCAAAGGAGGTGAAGAGGCAGGTTGGAATGGGTGGAGGAAAGTGTCAGGTGTGTTGTGTGATAAAAGAGTATCAGCAGGAATGAAAGGAAAGGTGTACAGGACAGTGGTGAGACCAGCGATGCTCTACGGCTTAGAGACGGCGGCACTGAAGAAAAGACAGGAGGCAGAGCTAGAGGTAGCAGAGCTGAAGATGTTGAGGTTCTCTTTGGGAGTGAC
>JAQQZT010000038.1:19632152-19645139 GCA_030068275.1 Clarias platycephalus | reverse complement strand
TTTAACAAAAGAAAAGATTTTATGTGACTGGAAACATCAATCGTACAGCTAAAAATTGTTTTAATATTCTGTCCACCTACAATACATGTGTACAAGTGTACCAAAAAGAATGGTAGCAGGATCATCTGAATTTTACTTTTACATGGTTTTCCAACATATTGACAGTGACATAAAGCCTTTGTGTTTTTTTTGTTATATTGACAGTTTGTGCAAATTGAAACTGACATAGGATTGAATTCCACATAACATTTGCATATGTCCACATAATTTAGCATGTGAAGTGGTGTTTTTTCATCTCTCAATTTCATCTCTCTTTTATGTACTTTCTTGTCTCTCTTCTACCTCTTAAGTTATCTCTATATCTTCCTTGTCTTTTATTTTGCTGCCTGTATTTTGCTTTTAAGTTTGAAAAGTTCAAATGTCAGTCTTTCACTCTTTTTAAGCAGAATGCTTTTCTTTTCTTTTCTTTAGGCTTCTCTACAACTACCTGCACATATTTGTAATTATAAAGGGTATTTTGCATGAGGGTATTTAGCATGAGCGTAAGACTTACAGTAGCATGTAGGCTACTGTAAATTCGCTCATCTGCTAAATGGTGGAATTAAATTGAGAATGTTAGCAAGCACCATTTTTCATTACCTTCTGCATTTGATAAATACATATCTCACTCACTCACCATCTATTCTGCTTTATCCTGTATACAAGGTCGCAGGGGGCCTGGAGCCTATCACATGAAATTTGGGGCACAATTTCCATTGAATCTATCAAAGGGCACTCACTCAAACATTCATTCACACACTTCGGGCAGTTTGTGAATGCTAATTAGCCTAATCTGCAGGTTTTTGGACTGTGGAAGGAAACCGGTGTACATGGAGGAAACCCACTAATCACGGAGGGAACATTCAAACTCCATGCACACAGACCTGAGGTGGGAAAGAAACTCAGACTATGGAGGGGCAAGGTGACAGTGCTAACCACTAAACCACCGTTCCGCCTATAAATACATAAGAGATAGAATAAAATGTAAACACCATTATTTCTTTCTATTGCACATTTCACTCTCACTTCCTCATGTCTTTTGGCATTAATTTTGTTCTGTGACAAGACACTTTTCTCTGTTTGAAATTGGTATCTATTTTAATTTGATTAAAAGAATTGTTATACCTAAATGTTACAATAGCTAAATGACTTTAGAAATGCCATGCAGTGTTTAATACTGAAACAGTTTGATACATTTTAAATAGAATTAAAAAAAAAAAGAAGTGACACAGAACACTTAAATAATATATCCATTTCCTAATAACTCTGTGAAATAATACAGCTTTGATTAACATCCTAAACTACTGGTATTTGAAACGGATAGACCTACACAACATATCTGGCAGGCATTTTCATATACGGTACTTTGGGGCAAAGAATGTGGACCTCTAAATGTATAAATAATGTTTATAATTACTATGAATCATAATTGTTTTCCTGAAGTCATACCTTCTGACAAATGCATTCCTAGCCATGTCACATGTTCATGTCATGCAGTAGTAATAGTAATCAGGGATCCTTTTAGAAAAATAATTTCCTGCCATCTTGCAAATTATCAACAAAATGGCTCCCTGAAAGTTGGTTACAACACCCTGACATTTCAGGAAGTTGATTTGACTTAAATAGTTAAATTGTTTGTTAGACCACAAACATTGGTGCTTCATTATGATGAAATTATGCCCATCGATTTAATTGTGTTTTATTAAGAATTTCACAGTTTTTAAGAAAGCATAATTATGTGGTAGAAACTTTTCATGGTCACACCACAAAGACAATTTTCTTGCTTTATGCGGCAATGCACTCAAGCGTTCATGCATAACATGGACTACTGTGATTAAAATAGACATTGAATATAGCAATTACCAGGTTTCATTCTAACACCACAAAGCATTTTGATCAACAATTAACTCATCAATGATATCAGGCTAGGTCCTCATACAAACAAACAAACAAACTAACTAACAACCCTAGATTACGGACAACAATAATACAAGAAGAAAAAGTACATGCCAAAACAAGTGATCTGCCAAAAATGAGACAGGTATAGCCTTGTCAATAATAATGAGCAGTTAGACGTGAATAACCAACCTCACCACAAACCCAGAACATTTCCCAGGGAAGCTGTCAGTTTCATGTCAAGCCTTAAGGCTGATTTATACTTCTGCATCAATTCTACCACAACAAGAGTTGCCATCCTGCAACAAAGCCTGACGTGCACCTCTCTCTCTCTTTTCTACTTTAATTATGTTAAATATTCGCTGGATATTCAAAGTTTCTTATGTCAAAAAACAGAAATCACAATTATTCACATTTTCTAAATGCGATGTAACAAAATTAATTTTACTGTGTTTCTTAAAGAAAGATAATATTTACATAAATAAATAATATTAAAGAAATATACACACACACATACATATATATATATTATTATTATTATTATAGTTTTGTTTGAGAGAATATGGCCTAGTGAATTTCAGACCTTGTGCATTTCTGAAGTGAATCAGCACAGTGGCATAGAGACCCCACTGCCATCTAGCGGTTTGGCGGTGTAATTGCAGAGCGACGCAAACACACCAACACAATTGTATAAATGCTCACAACGTGTACGGCTTTTGGGTAGCTAATGCATAGGCTCTGCATAGGCTTGTCACAGAAGAATAAATCAGGCTATGAACTCCAGGTAGACTTAATGCAGACAAGATTCAAATCTGGCTTCAAATCAAACTAATAGCTAATGTTCTGGTAGGCTTCAATAAAAGATAACTTACACTAGGAAATTATAAATTAATAATGCTGTTTGTTGTCCAAAATTCAGCTATTAATTCTATAATCCTCCACACATCCCACACCTGGGAGTCATCCCACCTCTGTGTCAATGGATCTCCAACTCCCTCACTGGTAGACCACAGCCACCCTCTCCCCCCAGCACTGGAGCCCCCCAGGGTTGTGTCCTAAGCCCCCTGCTGTACTCACTGTACATGTACGACTGCAAGGCCACTACCAACTCCACCACCATCATCATGTTTGCTGACAACACCTTTGTGGTAGGCCTGATCAGTGACAACAATGAGAAGGCGTACCTGGAGGAGAGTAGGAACCTGGAGAACAACCTCCTGAATGTCAGCAAGAGAAAAGAGTTGATAGTGGACTTAATAGCTTCCAGTATCTCAATGTTCACATCAGCAACTATGCAGGACAGACAAGCTCTACAGAGGATGGTGTGAATCACCCTCACCGAGCTCCCTGACCTGCAGTCAATCTACAGCAAGCGGTGCTGGTCCGAGGCCAGAAGGATAGTGAAGGACTTCAGCCACCCCAGCAATAGACTGTCCTCTCTGTTGTGGTCAGGAAAGCACTTCTGCGCCCTGAAGGCCAATACACTGAGAATAAGGAAGAACTTCTTACCGTAGGCTATTCGGTCAATTCAAGCACTAAACTGCTCGGAACTGCTTTTATTTCCTCCCGACCTATGTTTGAATACAATACTTGCCACATTGCACATTTGGCCACAGGTCATGTTGCACATTTCTTGTTTTTGTTTACACATGAAATAAGGACTAACTTGTACTTTAAATCAAGGACAATAACACAGTTGCAGACATACACATTTCATTCCATATTTCATGTTTCACTCATATGACTGCTGTCATACCCACATTCCCTATCTTTATCTTTTAACCCCTTTAATATATTGCACATTCTGCACATCGTGTGTAATTTATACATTTTATATATTTCCATTTTAATTATATTTTATTTTAACTTTTACACATCTGTACATTTTTAGATTTGCACAAATTTTTTCATTTTACATTTTTAAATTTTTCTTTTACTGCAGGAAAATCTTTCCGTTTTAGGGCACGAGCAGTCATATAAATATTTCACTGCATATCAAATTTGAATTTGAATTTCAGATACAGTAGCTCTTCTACTGAATCAGACTACACAAGCCAGCCATCGCTCCTCATTTGCATCAGCCTTGGCTGTCCATGTCTCTGTCACCAGTTCACCAGTTTTTCTTGGACCACATTTGTTAGGTCCTGGCCACTACAGACTGGGAACATCTGACAAAAGCTGCAGTTTTGGAGTTGCTCTGACCTGGTCATCTAGCCACCACAATTTTGCCCTTGTCACTCAAATCCTTACACTTGGCAATTTTTCTGCTTCTGCCACTTCCAGTGCCATTGTCAGAAGATATTGTAGCTGTAGCTACTGTAACAAGGACCAAAGTTCAGCCCTTGTGGGATGTCCCTGGTCAGGACCTACAGTACAAAAATGCTTCAAGGAAGAAAAACCAGTGAGCTGGCGAAGAGGTCATGGGTGGCTAATAAGGCTCACTGATGCATGTGAGGAGTGAAGGTGTAGCTCACACTGAAGAAATAATTTAATGCTGGTTCGGATAGAAAGGTGTCCGAAAACACACAGTGCATTCCTGTTTTGGAGGCAAAAGGGGGACCCACTTTTAATATTGAGCAGGTGGTCATAATATTATGACTAATTGATGGATGTATGATTAGGGCAAACTGACAAATAGGACTATTGTTTCAAAGGCTTATGATATACTACTTTGTAGTGATTGACGGATCATGCATGCACAACCAGTCACAGTCTTTAGAAAAATGCATCATACCTAGCCATGGGTTCAGGCCTGCCTCCTCAATGAGATTAGAGTTTCTGTCTTTTCCTTGCTCACAGTTGCTCTGAGATTGCTCCTAAATAACTACTGTAAGCTAAGACTCCTTGCTAGATGTTTTCAACCTAAGTTAGGAGCTCTCTGAGAGGATTCATATAAGCTTTATGAATACAAACCTGGATCTCTAAGTTGGTATTCACTTATCAGATAAACAATACTACTTAAAACATGACATGAGCATAACAAATATGTGGACAGGCTGTCCATGAAGAATTGCTGTATGATCTAAATGCGGTGATCTAATAATGCTATCTGACACTGTGGAATGAAGTTTATGTGGCATGATTGTCACAAAGATACACTGAAAGTACAAAGGGGACTTTTTGTTCTTTTTTTTCTGTATAGCTGTTACTAAACTGTGAAACATCCCTTTTTGTGTTAGACCATACCCACACCATGATGGTTAAAAAACTGACTGAAAGTTCAAAGCACTTTTGTAAGTCACTCTGGATAAGAGTGTCTGCCAAATCCCTAAATGAACTAATAAGTCAAATCCACAAAATTAAAAAGTTTACATTATAATTAGTGTTTCTAGCCATCTACGTATTTACCTAATACATACACTACATAGGCAAGAAAAAGTCACACACTCTACAATGATTTAAAAAAAAATTGATTACAATTTTATTAATTACAGCACGCAAAGTGGTGACCAATTCATGTGTGAAAATGATTCCTTATGCTCCCAAAATCACATTTTAACAATCTGTGACTGGAATATGCCTGGTCATTCACTACATTCAGGAAGTCAGCTGAGTTCATTTTATTGTCACATGACATAATGTTGCTGAACCTAGACCTGACCAATTGAAGCAACCTCAGATCATAACGCTGCTTCCAGAGGCTTGTACAGTGAGCACTATGCATATTGGGTACATCGCTTCATTTGCTTCCCTTCTTATCCTGACACACTCATCATTCGGGAATAGGGTAAATATGGACTTATCAGCCCACATACCCTTTTTACGTTTCCCTTTTTCTGATTAGTCTCACTAACAGTTCTCATGAGTTCTCACATTCTATCTGAATGTGTGAAAAATGCTCCTTTTACTTTAACATAGCTGTGATTTCTACTGTTGATGTCTCACGATCAACCATCATTTTCTCCATACATTGCTAACCTTACTCGCTCCTGTCAGTTTATTCTTCATAACATCAAAATAATTCACCCATTTCTTGCTTCACAGGCTCACTCACTCCTGGCAGGTCTACCTGTGTCCACCTTTCGTCCTCTGTATCTGATCCACAACATAGCTGCACGTCTTGTTTTCAACCTTCCCAAATTCTCTCACAATACACCACTTCTCCGCTCTCTGCACTGGCTTCCTGTAGTTGCCTACATCAAATTATAAACCCTAATGTTTGTCTACAAACCCAAAAACAGCTCAGCACCCACGCACTGCACCACGTTCCCTGCTATCCTCCAGCACTGCTCGGCTGGTCTCACCATCTCTCAGGATAGAGAAAGATGTGACTCTTTTCTGCTCTGGCACCTAAGTGGTGTAATGAACTTCCTCTAGATGTACGTACAGCTGAGTCTCTGGCAATCTTTAAATGATGACTTACTGTAAGACATATCTGTTTCTTCAGTACTTGGGCTAATCCCTCCATCCCCCCCAACAAAAAACTTCCCAACATGGTTTGACTGATAGTACTTATTTAGTACTTATAGCCTAGTAACCCAGTGTAAGGAACTATCCAATGATGGAAACTACAAAGAACTTCTGTAAGTCACTCAAGATAAGAGTGTCTGCCAAATGCCTAAATGTGAAATGTAATCCAACTTCACTAAACGTTTAAGTGATCTTTGATCACGGTCATTCATCATGTTTTCCAACCACATTTCTTTTGCAAAGTTATTAGTTCAGCACTATACTGCTAAGTATTAAAAATGTGTTGGACAGTTCTTCACCCAATTCCAGTAATTTCAGCATCTCAGTTGTTTTCTTTGGTTAATGCAGGCCCATAATTTGACTCTTTGGAAGCATATTAACATATTTTCCACAACCACATACTGTATATGTTTTCCAACATGGTTGTTTAAAAAAAATCTTCTCACTGCATCAGTTACAATTAAAAGAACAATTGCCAGCTGATAAATATGAATCATTGCTATAATGACCTAATCAAAGGACTTTTTTGGCCAGGCAGTGTACATTTCCTACAGAATTAACAATAATATAGCAATTATGAAAAGCTGTTGTGGCTAAAAGTCATGCCATTCCATTTCAATTCTGTCCTTAAATTAGTGCAATTGCAAAGAAAATAACAAAAATTCTCAGGTATGTGCCCTAAGAAACGGCTTCTGTCTAGCCACCCTACTCTACATGCTCAATAACAAAAAAGCAAGATAAGACTTTGAAAACAACTTTGAACTGAAAAAAAAAAAAAAAAAAACTTGCACAGGCCTGGGACATTATTTGGACAGATGTATCCAGATTAAATTGTATGAGCATACCACATCATCTTTCAAACATGGCGGCAGCAGGGTTATGGCATGGGCATGGGCAATGGAACCTAGTCCCTGGTGTTTATTAATGATGTAACTGATAATTGAAGTAGCATGATGAATTCAGACCACAACTTTGTTTATCTACTAGCAATGACACAAACCAGAAGCCATGGATGACTGCAAAAGATCCCTCTGTAACTGGATCCTGGACTTTGCATCACCACAATGAGCACTGAGCCACACTCAGTGCTTATGAATGTGCAGTAATGCACAGCTCAAATTATATCATCGAGTCTGACGATGACACAACCATGGTACTGTATGTCTCATCAGTAAGAATATGAGTATGCATACAGTATAGAGAGAAACTGAACTGACTAAAATACTGGAGCAGAGCCAACAACATATCTCTGGACATAACAAAACTAAGGAGATGGTTGTTGACTTCAGAAGAACATAGAATGACCACTTTCTACTGAACATCAATGGCACATCGTTGAAAACTGTGGGGATAACCAAAGGCGCCAGATCCATTGGTGTTCACCTGCCGAGGAACTTTAGCTGGTTCATCAACACCAGCTTCATAGCAAGGAAAGCCCAGCAGCACCTTTTTCTCCAATGACTGAGAAAAACCAATCTCACACCTCACCAAATGCTACAAAGGGAATAGAAGGAAATCCTGACCAGCTATATAACTGCTTGTTATGTATGCAGCAGAGATTAAAGATTCAGACGGTCAAAATAGCAGTTACACCACACGCAGCATCTGCAAATCCACCATCATCGTGGATGAACTTACGTACCCTTCACACAAACTTTTCACCATTTGGCAAAAGGTACCAAAGCATTTGTGACAACCTTTCTTTTCTTCCCCCTAAGCCATCAGACTTCTCAATATCCAAAGACTGGACTGACATAACGACAAACACACATGCACAAAACACTTATACTTAAATCAATTATTGCATGTTTCATTCTAGAACTGCTGCTAAAAGACTATACACAGAGTGCTCTACCATATTCACCACCCACATTATTGCTGCTTAAAAGGTTATATTATATTTTACACATAATTATTTTATTTTTTTTAACCTCATTTGCTACTATAATTATATTGCAAAGAGTCACTATCTGAAGCAAATAGGTAAGAGCCCTCTTTTGTATAATTACTGGAGTGGTTAATGTGTTTAGTTGGCAATAGGTAATTTAACCCTAACTGATACAGTGAGTAGCTTCTTATTTCTTAAGCAACCATGGCAAAATACATATCCTGTGGTTGTGGCAAATGTCCTGCATCAAGTAAATAACTAAGGAGATTGCTGAAACTACTAAAATTGGGTCATGAACTAAAAAAAAAAAAAAACATTATTAAAACCTGGAAGGTTAGTGGTGAACCATCAACTTCAAGAAAGAAATGTGATCGGAAGAAAATTGATCGGAGATCACTTAAATGACTGGTGAAACCGAATTATAAAAAAACAACAGTATAACTAATGGCTATGTCTAACTATATAACTATGTCTAATAGTGAAATTAAGAGCATTTTCACACGTACAAGGGAAAGAGAATTCAATGGATTGGGATGAAACCGCTGTGGAGCCTTAAGAAAACCACTTATCATTAAGGCTAATCAGAAATGGGCTCATCAAATCTGGTGAGTCCAGATTTACTCCAGAGTGATCAGGGTAAGAAGAGAGGCAGATGAAATGATGCCTATTGAACAGGCATTCAGGGGCAGTGTTACAATTTGCGGTTCCTTCTGTTTATCAGGTCTAGGTTCAGCAATAATAGGTACCTAACAAATTAGGTCAGCTGACTACCTGAATGTACTAAATGACCAGTTTTTTTTCCTTAATAGTTTTTTTTTTTCCTCCCTGCTGGCATGGGCATATTCCAAGATGATAATATCATAATTCATCAAGCTCAAATTGTGAAAGAATTTGCTTAAACATATTGAAACAATGCTACGGAGAATGCATGAAAAATATTAGAGTGTGACTTTTTTGTTTTTGGCCTGGAGGTGAACAGTATATACTACACTCACTAAACACTTTATTGTACACTTAAGCAAAACAGGGCAGCAACTCACTTTGCTCTCAAATCTGTATGGCATGAATTAAAGAAGATGTTAGAAATATTGTATTAAGATTCTGGTGCATGTTGAATTGATTGCATTATGGAATTGCTCCATTTTTTCAGGGAAGTGGAACTGGGAAGGCTATTGAAGAACATTGAACTTATAGTCAGGTTGATGAAACTAGTTTGAAATGGCTTTAGCTTTGTGGTATTTTTGTGAGTATACCTACTGTAACTGTTCTCTCTCAATAGTTCTGGACTGAAATTGCCACTAACAGTTTTGTACCAAGCCTTCATCTGTGAAAGTGAACTTTAATCTCACGATCTCTACCTCATTCTCTATACTGCTTATCCTGTAGCTTATTCTGGAGCCTATTCCAGGAGACCCGGGACACTAGATGGGGTACACCCTGGATGGATTGCCAGTGCATTGCAGGGTACAAGCGCTCATGCCATCAGTCACACATTACAATTTGGGCTGGTTGGAAACTCCAATCAGTCTAGTCCGCATGTCTTTGGACAATGGGATGAAACCAGAGTATAACCAGGGTTGGTTATATTAGGTGGCTTAGTGGTTCGGACTGTTGCCTTACACCTACAGGGTCTGGGTTCAAATCCTGTCTCTGCATGGAGTTTGCATGTTTTCCGGATGCTTGGTAGGTTTCCTCAGAGTACTTTGGTTTCCTCCCAATTTCAGGAAGATTAGGTTAACTGCCAAATTGCCCGTAGTGTGTGAATGAGCGTGTGTGTGCGCCCTGTAATGGGTTTGGCACCCCATCCAGAGTATACCTTGTGTTCTAAATTTCCTGGGATAGGCTCCAGGCCCCCTGTGACCCTGTATACAGGATAAAGCGGTACAGCCATACAGTGAGAGTGAGTGAGGTTTTCAAGGGGCCCAGAATCTCGAACGGTGCCCCAGCTGAGTGGTTATTTGAGTCTTTGTACCCTTTCTGTCAGCTTGAACCACTCCGGCCATTCTCTGCAGACCTCTCTTATTCCCATGGGGGTTTTGTCTACAGAACTGCAGTGTACTGCTTGTTTTTTTTTCTTCATTGCACTATTCTGAGTAAACTTTAGAGACTGTTGAGTGAGAAAATACCCAAATAAGCAGGAATAGAACTATTTAAACCAGACTGGCTGGCACCAATAATTACTGAGATCACTGCGATCACATTTTTCCCTGACTCTGATGGCTGATATGAAACATATATCCAAAGCTGCTCGCCCATATCTGCCTACTTTATGTATTGCATTGCTGCCACGAGATTAATAGATAATGATATGAACGGGTAGGTGTGTACCAATGTTTCTATCACAGTGCTCGGTGATCATATCGGGTCGACTGTGGTACTTAAGCACTTGTATTTTGCTCCAAAACTCCTGCAGGAAAGAAAAAAAAAAGTCACTCTGTGGTGTGGAGCTGGGAGCAGTGCTGTGTGTGCAGGGAGAGACCGACAGCCCGAGGTGCAGCGCGGTTAGATTTCCGCATTTGAAATCTTTCGAGCTCGATGTGCGAGTGGAAGCGGTTGTGTCTGGTAGACGCGCAGACCTTCTTAACAATCTGCAACTGGAGTCCTTTTACACGCTCCCCGTTAAACGAAGTCACTGTTGCGCCATTTTAGGCAGCGAGTCCAACAGGAACTGACGTGTCTACGAGTAGGTGAGCGAATTTTCCGGCCTTACGGAAATGTCCAGCTTAAAACATCGGAAAGTTGAAAGGTAGACGCTTTTATTCGCTAATACTTTTGGCAAACGAACGAGTTTCGTACACTTCCGTTTGCTATGGCTTCGTAAGTTTCGTCTTCTCTTTTGTCGTTTTTTCCCCCTGCTTGGTTAGAAACAAGGCTTGAAAACATTACACAAAGCTGTTGTAAAGTAGAAGTTTATTTTTGTTGTTGTTAGTGTCGACTGCTTAAGACTAGTATTAGTTTGCTTGGGTTAATTTGGGATTGAAGTGTTTTGCCGTATTGTCACTGCTTCCGTGAGTTTGGTTTGTTTATTAGCTGACATCGGCTTCAGAACTTTTCCGCTAATGAACTCGTACTCATAATACATTCATGACTTTTTGTCTATTTTTGTACCTTATTCTATTCTATGTGTTTAATATTCTTTAACATGTTGACTTGAGCTAACGTTTATACAATAACTAATGCATTTGCAATCACCGGTGGGGAAAGCAGCAGCCTGTCAGTAAGTTCGATTAGCGTTAACCTACAGCTTGTCCACTGTAATATCCTCGAACGGTCGTGTCTCATGACCTCATGAAGGCCTACCGTTACCTTCTCGTGCTGCCGCTGTGTAAACTCTAGACAAGTTCAGAGCTCAAAAGAACAAAGCCTTCTTAGAGGTGGGGGGATGGGGTGACGAAGTTTTACACTTTAAACTACCCTGTACAGTGTAGTAGTGTGTGTGCTGTGGAGTTACAGATATAGAGAACTCGTTAACGTGTTGATGAAGAACTGAAACCTGCTAAACCTCCTCCCACATATAATGAAAACCTAACAGTCTTCAGTATTCAAGTGTTTCCTACTATAACACTTTGGGAGAACATGTACAGGGATAACCAGGAGGCTTTAACATAAATGTACAGTAATTACAGCATCCTATTTTTTTTTCTCTTTCTTTTTGCTTTTCTTTGCTGGATGTGAATGACTTATTAATATTAAAAGTATTTGGCCGAACCTGTTCCAATCAGGACCCTTCTCCCCAGTGAGGGGCAATTTTAATGATTCAGCATTCCCCCAGTGCACAAAGCAAGGACTATAGAGGCATGGTTTGATGAGTGGAAGAACTCGACTGGGCCGCACACAGAGCCCTGACCGCAACCCCATCAAGCACCTTTGGGATGAGCTGGAACAGAGATTGTGAGCTAGGCCTTCTCGTCCAACATCAGTGTCTGACCTCATAAATGCTCTACAAAATGAATGGGCACAAATTCCTACAGAAACACTCCAAAATCTTGTGGAAAATCATATGTAGTATTTGGATACAATGTCATGGCAGGTTTGGCCAAATACTTTAGTACATGTAGTGTGAAATTCGAACAAACAACTTTAAATTGCCGACATTATAAATGTGTAATTCTTAAGTCTAAAGCCAATATAATTTCAAAGTACACATCTTATCAATATGACATGTACAACCAACTACAGAGTGTACTTTAAACTATATAACTAACTGTAAATACACATCAGTATAATGAGGGTGTTAAAACTCGGTGGAAAGATGTTAGCCTTTTTTAAGTTTTTAAATTTTTTTTTTATAGTTATTGTGTCAGAAATAACTAGATTATATTAAACATTTAACTGATGACTTCGTTTCCCACAGGAAACATACTTGCGGTGGTTGCTAGCAGACGTATGTATATGTACATTTGTGTGTGTATATACAGTACACATATGAGTGACATCTTTTTGTTCACCACAACATAGGCAATATGATTGAACTAAATTTTATTTCATTTAAAACATCTTTGTAAACATAAGCATAAAAAAAGGTCTCATAGGCAAAGAAATATCACGGCTTAATAAAATCACGTTTTAATGGTTGTTTAAGGTTGTACCTAAAATAAATAAATCTATAAATAAATAAAAGAATAATATTGACATGCACAATGTCAATATTTTGAGTTTTTAAAAGTAATGATAACTTGACATGTCCCAAAACCCAGTGGCACCGTTTGATGTCTGAAGCCTCTTCCATCGCCACATGCCAGCAGGACACTAAA
>JAQQZT010000038.1:19534978-19548214 GCA_030068275.1 Clarias platycephalus | reverse complement strand
AATCACAAAGTACGTCTGTGAAACAGAAATTTCTCTAATGACCCCCTGTAAAACTAGTCCCGTCCGAATCGGGCTATGGAAGCACTTTCAACAAGAAAACACATCTGATAATCATCTTAAACAACACGTTGTCTACTTAATAATTACTTCAAAGTCCCTTCAAATCCCTTTCTCTGAAATGTCCATGTTGTTTTATAACTCAGGCTCCAAAGCTAACTAGCTTCTAACACAAGGCAGAATCCTTCACCACTCTCTAATCCCTAATCAAGTGCACTACTTGGTATGTGGAACCCTATGGGATTTAACCCCGAAATCCAGAAGTTAGCGGAGTTGATACAGGTAGTCCCCGACATTGGAGTTACGAATTTCCACAGATACGAACAGAACGCGGTTCACACCTAACATTCATAGTCCGGGTGCGGGAGAAATGAGTCGGCCTTACCAGGTTCAATGAATCAGTTCAAGAGCACGATGAAATAAAATGGCTGTTTTGTAACTCCCCTCTTCCTCGTCTCTGTCCCAGTGATTATTTTCAAAGATAAAGTGCAGGTTAAAGTTTGCAGTCTAAGTAAAGTTAACATCCATGCGCGTGTGCATGGCGCATGTTTGTGTGTGTATGAAAGTCGTCTTACACAATAAGCCCACAATAATGTAAAGTGCAGGTTAATTAGTTTTATTTTTACCTTGAATTTTCTATTAATCATTTTTATGTTAGTATTTTTGTGGTTGTGGAATGAATCATTGGAGTTTCCATTATTTCTTATAGGAAAATTCGCTTTGAAACAAAATGGCATCCAGGATTCCCCTTGTTAAGACTTAAAAGCGCAGAGACATTTTACTGTGACATTCATTTTTGGCCACATGATGGCAGTGTTGGGCAAGAGGAACAATTTAGCCAAATGGATGGGTATGCTTTATGTTGTATATTTGTGGGTGAACATGACTCACTTTGTCTTCGACTTGTGAACAAATCTGACTTACGAACATGCTCCTGGAACAGGACTCGTTTGTAAGTAGGGGACTATCTGTATTCTAAAGCGGGATGAGTGGAAATGTAAAGAGAAACTTCTTATTGGCTTCATAGTACCTATAGGAATTTAAAACTGCTTTTACTCTGTTAATTACACTAACTGTCGGTTACAAAATGTCAGTCTCCAGCTCTGCCTGTCACAATTAGTTCTGCTATTTATGGAATTATATGTTTTGGGAAAGCAAAATAACTGGTTAAATAATCAAACAAATAATAATAATCTGTTGTAAATAAATGATGTTTGTGGAACTGTTGCATAAAAGCAGTATCAGACTTGAGGTTGTGCAGAATATCAGCATGGCTGCTTATGACCACATCACAGCCATCTAGCACATCCGCACTAAGAAATAATGAACTACCGAGGATCAAAATATTGTGGAGTAATTTATAAAGATTGTGGAAGCATAAGACTGGTACATACTATATCTTTAAAATGTTTTTCTGTAATTCTTGTCACAGGAAGTGAAGTTCAAACTGCGGCATGATATTAGCAAGCTTCAAGGGGATGCATACGTCAGTGCAACATTGTCATCTCAGCAACAGGCTCTTTTTAGACTGGTGCTGTGCCGTGGCCTGTATCCACAGCTGGCCCTGCCTGATGAGCATAACTCCGCCCGTAAAGACTCAGAGCAGGCATGTAGAAACACACACAAACAAATACACATACACTAGATTTGATCAGCTTTGGTTAAGACTGTAATATACTTTATTTTGTGCACTTCACACATTTCTCCTGGGAAATTATTGAACTTCATATTACATGTAGAACTTTTTTTTTTTTTAGGTGTTTCACACTCGTAATAAGCAAGGTGTTGTGATTCACCCCACCAGTGTTTTTGCCAGTAATCCAGATTCGCTGCACATCACTCAGTATGAGTCCAGTAAGTTTGGTAGACCTCTCTTAAACAACCAACATTCAGAAATGTTTCCACATTTTCTTACCCCCCTCTTTCTATGCCTGTTTTTCCATTTGTCTAGGTGCTGAGAATGGGCAGAGCAATATGCATCAGCTGCTGGCTTTTGTAACTCTGCTTGAAACAAACAAGCCTTATGTGTCAAACTGTGTAAGAGCCCCTGCCCTGCAGGTTAGAGAAATGACTAGCATTAAACATTATAATGTATAAAGGGATGTAAAAGTAGCTTAAGTAACAGTAGTTGAAGTAACAGGTAACATGCACTGTTTAACTCCAGCCCTGGAAGTCCATACAGTCCCGTACAAATTTACCTTTTATTTTCAGCACACCTGACCCAGCTTATTTTGAAAAAAAAAAAGTTATTTTATACATGATTTTGGATTAAAAATGGACCAAAAGGTATGCAGGTAAGTGGAATTCCATAACTAGACTAAGAGCTTCCGTTATACATATTTTAGTATGTACAGCTCTTCTTTAGTTATGGGGGGGTAAAAACATGGTGATTCACTCAAAAGAGGCACCGAATATTCTGTAGTTTGTTTCTTCAAGTGCCTGAACCAGTGACAGTATCTGACTCTTTCTCATATCACCTTCTTAGACGCATGCAATTTTGCCCTTTTTGCTCTCTGACATGTTGAATAAGTCCTACAAGTCTCCTGTGTGAGGCGTTTTAGAGATTTCTTAGGTGACTGCTGCAGACAAAGCTGCATGTCCCTGTTTGTGTCCTGTGACATTTCCAGATGGTCTCCACCATGAGAAAGGATCAATGATCTGTCATTTCCAGTTTCTGTACCATCCTCTGAATCACACTTTTTGAGGGTACGACAGGAACACCATATTTCTTCATAAATTCAATCTGACATCACTTACACGAATTGGTGATCCAATAGGTTCACACTCTAAAAGCATGCTGCTCATTACTGTACATCACCATCCTGATGAGAAGTCCAGTGACTGAGTCAAGGGGTGCGATGTCTGTCTGTCCTACCTTATCAGTTTGACTCCTGGCGTGTTTGTTCCATGTACTAAGTAGCACATTGTACGTTGTGTCCTTCAGATTGCTTTGTCCTAGCAAGAGTTATTACAGAATATTTGGGGCCTCTTTTGAGTGAATCACCCAGTAGACTATAATTCTATTCATAAATTCTATGCTTTTCTTCATTAGGACCTAAACAACAATTGTGTGGTCCTTAGCTCTACAAACAAACAACCTGAGTAAAAATGAAAAAATGGCAGATTTTTTTTATTTTTTTCTCAAAATGTAAAACATTCATAAAACCATATAAGGGAAAAAAATTGGGGACACTTCATACTTCTGCGATAATCTAAAACAAAATTACCAGCCAAACAAAGTTCCAAACAAAATGCACAAGCTTATTTAATTATTAAGAAGGACTTTGTAAACTGAAAACTTCTGACAACGACAAAAATTAATGATGGAACTCCACTTTATACTAGAGTATTCTAGAGAAAAATATATGGCCACCTGTGAAACCTGACCTGAAGGTGCAGAAAAAGGTCAAAGATCCCAAGCACACCAGGAAATTAGAACATAATTGGCTAAAGATGTTTTTATTCTTCTTCTTGTTGTCACCTGCAGTTATTTCTTTGTTGCTGTTGAGGGCCTCACAAGTATTATTTAGTCCCTTAAAAATAAAAACACATGGAAAGATTTTATCGCCGGAAGCATTCCTTTTTACTCATAAGTCCTCCTCTCCCTCTAGGTTTTGCTGCTGGTGGTAAACTCAATAGACAGCAATGCAGACTGCACACAGCTGGTGGTTGATGGCTGGCTAGAGTTGGTTATAAGTGATGGTGCGACAGCTCTCAGAGTGCTGTCTTCTGCTCTCATGATAAGGGACAATTGGGATAATTTGCTACAGGCCAAGTTGAACCAGTCTGGTTTGAGATCTACTGCAGGTCTGCAGCATGCTGGGCCAGCACCATCCCATCGTGAGCTCCAGAAAATTTCGGAAGAACTTGTACGCTTTCTAATGTACACTGAGGTAATGTATTGGTGGTGGATACATAGGGTTTACCTTGATTTTAGATTGCGGTACAATTTTCTTAGTTGTCCACTGTTTAGATGTGACTTGGGTAGGAATGTTGGTGCATTTAATTATTGTTTAAGAGCATGTCTCCATATTAAACCTAATAAACCTTGACGAGCTTGCGCACACTTTCACTTCTTTCAGTGAAATTAAGGAAAAAATATTTGACACATAAGTCTTTGTCCAGGTGAGTTACAGTCTGAGAAGGCTAACCGCACTGCAGACTCAGAACCTATACATCGGACCCCAGCAGAATATGGAGTTTTCCGTTCCTCCACTCTTCCCTAAAATGAAAGCAGAACCTGATTCAATTAAGGGAGGTCTACGTGTCACCAGCTACTTCACCTATAATTGCCTCTGTGTAAGTGATACCTTCACTAGTTTTCTTAAGGTACTTATGTCTGTCCAGAGATGTCAATAAACAAATACTCCTGGGTTCTTACAAAAAAACCTATAGTATGTTTTGTGGAAGGACTGCATATCTCTGCTCCACTACAGACTGAACCACATTACGACTGAAATTAAAATTTAGCTTAATTTAATAAAAAATGATAGATAAAATGCATGATGGAAAAAGTCGTACTAGTGACTTCCACTGACATAATTGTGAAAATTGTTACCTGGCATAAAAAAAAACTTTAACTATTTACTAATTCATTCAAGAATAATTGCCAGAAGACCTCCCCCTTTATTTACAGTTTTATCTATGTTTGAAGTTGTTTATTTTGGGTTGAAGCTACTCCTGGAAGGATACCTGACATTATAGAATGCCTACCTTAAGATTTAACAATTTTACTTTACAGTCAAGTCCCACAATAATGCCCTAGTGTGAATCCCACACTTTGTCTAAAATCTCATTCTGTGTTTATAGTTGGTCCATAAATGATTGGACAAATGTTTTTGATACTTTTGTTCCTGTACTAAACAATTAATCAATTAAGAAACAGAAACAATTAAGGTGTGAAAAAAGTAATTAACATAACATTATGATAAATATAGGAATTCTTCATTTTCACTGGAAGCCATACACACCCATACCAGTGCAGTATCTCTCCCATGACCAATTATATGGCATTCTTTGGATCATGAGCCCTTCCTTTCCTTCTTCATACCCTACTATTACCACCATTGTGGTGTAATTTAATCTTGAATTTATCTGTCAAAGTAACTGGACATTCATTTTATACTGTATGCATTTGAGCAAAGTGTTACTAGTGGTTAAAGATCCTCTGTTTTTATATTCATGAAGTTGTCTTTTGATTGTAGCCTTTTACAGAGAAAGGGCTACCACCTGAGAATGTTCTTGAACTGGTTTTATAAAAAGGTTATGCTTCTCCAAGGAAATAATTATGTATGAGCATCCACTTTAGTTGTCTTCCATGGTCTTCCAAGCCTTTTAGTGCGGCTGAACTCACCAGTTTATTCTTTCATTTTAAGAATGTAGTAATTGTTTATTTGACCAGTTTTTATTCTGTGTTCGAATTGTCGGTTTCCTCTTAAGCCTATGAAAAAGGGGATTGATTCATAAAATATTAATGCAGTATTTTACAGCTGAAAGTGTACACTTCATCCACATATTGATCGCTTTATTTCAAATCGGATTTTCTCACTGTCCAAACACCTATGGACACAATGCCCAGTTATAGTTGTATATAGAATTTTATGTAGGGCAGGGACTGGACACCTGGGCACCTGACTGAATTCAAAGAACACTTGCTAATGAGTACTCCAGAAAGATATCATTATGATCTGGCATTACATAAACAATTTAAACCTTACAAATTCCCTAACATCCTAAATGGAAAAAAAAAGTATCAAACCTTTTTTTGTATTAAATACACCACAAACAAGTGTGGTTGTAAACCAAATGTTTATTAAAGTTTGCAATATATAGGAGTTTTAGCCCCTCCTATCACTTTGGTACATACTTTTTAAAGTAATGTACACTGGATTGGCTGTGCACAGTATTTACAATTCTCTGTGTAATCTGGTTACCTAGGGACTTAATCCAGACACATCACTCACAAGTATTATTTAGACTGACCTTAAAATTAACTTTGACCAATGCATTCATTAGCTTAGTTTCTAGGTCTCATTTGTTTGCGTGTCTGTGTTCAATTAAGGACTCTAAAGACTTGTACAGTGAGTGTTTGCGGACATTTTGGACTTGCCCACACTGTGAACTGCACATGCCTTTCACCCCCCTGGAGCAAATGCAGCATCAGGCCACTTGTAAGCCATTAGAGGAGCAGCAGACTGAGGAAGGTAAGACAGCCTGATGGATGATTGAGATATAACAAACATATATATTTGGATTGTCAGGTTGTTATGAAGACTTTAATCTGCTCACTTTCATTATTTTAATCTTCTTCCACAGAGGCTGACATAGTAAAGTCTGAGTCCTTGTCTAATCTGACTAGACTCTACCACTGTAATATCTGTAAGAAAGATCTAACCCTGACCTCCACTGAGATTCTAAAACACAAGCGTCAACACCAGTCCTGAGTTCTTCCTATGCCTGGGTACCAGAAGGAGTTCAAATTTTTTTTCTGTCGTTTTTCTTTTTGAAGATTCTTGTAAAAATAATTGTGTACTTCAGAAACATATAGATATGTTTACATAAAATAGGTATGTGCATTTGTGAAATATAATCCTCTCCATTATATTTTTAGATGATAAATAAAATGGACTGGAATTGTTTTACTGCATGTGCTTTTTTTTTTTTTTTTTTAAATCAACACTCAATGTTGTGTAGCCATTTCCACTACTGTATATGTACCGCCTGAAAATACTGCACGTTTTCCAGCAGGTGGTGCTAGTGAGTAACATAACCTTGAGGGTCACTTTTCAAAACCTTTGATGGACAGGGCAACTGAACGTCCCTTGTCAGTGATCAGTTGCTCACATTTCTGTTTTGAGGGTTTAGTGGACTTTGCCGTGAAAAACCCAAACCCAGTTGAAATTAATAGTTGAATGTGATATTGTTCGAAAAGTTTTATCACTAGTTACAGCAAGGCTGAAACACTTTTTTTTTTCCTGTAGAGGATATGACCATCTGCCTGAAGATACAAGACATGGATTGTAAGATTCAAATATCCTATGTTTCATTAAAATATAGAATGAGGGTTTAATTAAGGATACAAACCCACAATATGTAACACAACAAAGCAGCACATTGGCACAGAGTCAGAGAAGTCAGACAGCACAGGAATAAAAACCTGTCTCCAAAAATAATTAGAATAAATATCTCATTAAATAAATAAACATTTTTTTTCCTCAATGATTTTTCAAATGAGTCAATACATATTAAAATATGCACAATGGCTGAAATAAAAGACCCCAACATTAAGTACTTGTGAACATAGTTGTAGTACTTAGTACTTGTGTACTGTAAAACTATGTTATTGATTAATCAAATCAAAAGGCACATTTATCAATATGAATGAATGGTGCATGGAAGGGAAACTTAACAAGGAAAGATCAAGAACTAGTTAGCAGTGAAACTGGTGATGGTCTCACTTAGATAGGGAAAAGTGTTAGTAGGTAGGCATGTGATTTGTCTTTGTTTTCTTGTAATATATTACATTTTACAAACTTTAGTTAACTATAAAGTGCTTCCAATCAGGAGTTAATGTGTAATTTTACTGATTCAGTAAGTGGATACTATTTAAGCATTGTCTCAAGTGTCATATCAAAATATGTACACAGCATACATTGCATCACACTGATTTGTCTGTCTCTGAACCTGTTCCTCGAAATCATTTTGGTGATTGGGGGTTGTATTGGTGAGGTTCCTCAGCCGAAGAGGTAAAACAATAATAGTTAGGGGGGAGAGCGGGTAAAAATAGCAGCTTGTAAATATGATAAATATTTTAAAGCCTGTCCCATCAGATACACATTATAAGCTATGAGGTTCAGTCTGTGATTAGAGGCAGTGTTTTTTTGATCTGATTTGTCTTAATTCATTACTGTGAGTAGCATTTTTGTACATTGTATTCAGTTGCAAAAAGACCGAGGTCTGTATTTAAAAAAATTATATTCTTAATCATAAAAGTTTGTATAAAATAAGACAATTATAATTAAATATAACAGAGGATCATGCTAGAACAATCACTGCAAAAACAGGATCCATTCAGCTTAAATTATATAGGACTAGTTTTATAAAAAGGTCACTTTGCAATTGATTACTGTGACAGTTGTGCAATATTGAACAAATTGGCACTAAAACTGGCCAACCGACTCCTGTGGGATTCTGTACACACATTAAACAAAACCAGTTAATAGTTTCTTCATATGCAGATACAGACTTACTAAGCAGACTGAATAGAGTGGAGGTTTGATTCTGTACCATAACTGGTTTTCACTTTTTACAATAATATTTCCTGTCCTCTTTGACAAGCCTGAATTTTACCTGGCCCCAGTGATTTTTGTCAACAGATTCCTATATATTTTTTCATTGTTGCATTTTACATTGAAAATCAAAGCCAATTTCTGTAATTTTGGTATGTTATTCTCTTTTGCAGTTTCAAAACAGGTTTGTTTTCTGACCATAAAAAATACAACTTTCTTTTCTGAAGAGTGCGCATGTTTGTTCAATGTAATTTTGGTGATCCTACCCATAAGCACTCTTTTACTCTTTGTCAAAACATAAAATAATAATTCCTACATCAAATCATAATTCTTCTTGAACAGTGTTTCAAAGACACACTGACGACTCAATGTGCTTCCGTATGTCAATGTGTCTGTAATATTGTCTACTTTTTCTTTTTGTATATTTTTTTCTCTCTCTCTAATCTGTGTGGAACATTGAGGCTAAACTCAATAAAAGGGGAGCATGTAAAATAATAAATAAAACAAAAACCTCTCAATGTCAAGGAAATTAACATATATTATACATTTTGTAATTTTGCCGTGTATTGTCCTCCTAAAAACAACAACCAAAAAAAAATCTCTAACCTAGCTTTACACGTTGTTGTTTTCACCATCCACGTTCTGTGAGCCTTAACAACAGTCAGTCGGAGATGAGAGAAGCTGGCGGTGAGTGCCATCTTTCTGCATCTTTGAGTCTCTCTGAAGGTCACAATGCAAAGCTGCCAGTGCATTATGTGTTGGCACCACCATTAAGGGTTCTGGCAGAGTACAGATGGAATGCAGCAAAGGATTATGGGGAAAGGGACTTTTTAATGATAGTTTAAGAGATCTAGCTTAAATCCATTAAAGAATATTTAATCTATTCTTTGAAAGGAAAAGAGTGTTCCTCTTTTCCTCTCTTCTCAGCCTTTTCCTGGCCTCAGATCCTCCCAAAGCCAGACCTCACCGCACAGCCTTGTGCTTTCCACCACAGCAGCCACATCTCTCTCCACAGCGCAGACATGCTCGCAGGGGCAGGTAGCAGCACATGCAGGGCACAAACAGTGAAAGTGCCAGCAGTGCCATCCAGCCAGCACAGCAAAGTGGGTGTGGCCTACGGCCCAGCGAGTCTTCACATGAACATGGCTCCCAGAACTCACCTTCAGAGTCTGACATGCAGTGGTAGAGCAGGCTTTCAGCACACCATACACATGTCCACTGGCGTAGGCAGTGTAGAGCTGGATCCGGAGCATCCCGGCAGCGGCCACGTCCATTCTCTGAGGCACTAAACACCGAGCGACAGTACACACAGCGTGATGAGCAGGAGGACGAGCCTTGTGGACATGGGCTGTCATCATCAGGTGAGATGGCATCTCCACCCCCACTGGTCCCACTGCCCCCTCTCTTGCGAGTCCGAGAACGGGGTGTGGCAAGTGAAGTATGAATGCAGCATGGAGAGGGTGAGATTTTCCCCATCTCCTGTGGGGAGCCGCTTGCAGGAGATGCTCCAGACATGGCATTAGGCATACAGGTGGGTGAGGAGGAGTGTCGCCGAGAGCCTTTGGTGTCCAGCATAACAGTGACCTCACAGCCTGTAGTGCCTACACCTGCCAGTTCTTTCTCAAAATGCACCACACACAGCTCTGTCTTGTCTGGTCCACTTCCTACCATAACACCTCCTGTCAGACCTCCAACTTTGGTCCGTGTGGCCCCAGCACGTCGGTAGTCCTCATAACCCCGTGAGCCCCATAAATCCTTGCATGGATCGATACTGCGTAGGTCACCTTCCTCCAGCAAGGACATGGTAGGTGAGAGTGGGGATAAGGGTGAGGAGGCTGGGGGTGCCAGAGGGGGGGTAGGGGGAGCAGGAGGAGGAGGAGGCGGGGCTGGAGGGTTCAACACAGCAGATACTTGAGAAAGCTGGTGCTGGCAGGACCGCTTATGGACCTAAGGAAAAGCAAATGATGGTTGAGGGAAACAGATAATCATAAACTAGGACATAAATATCCATGTAGCTAAAGTTGCCTGGAGCTTTACCAATAAAAGAAATTTATAATATTTTAACACAGAAAGCCATTTCTTACTTATGTACAGTCAGGTCCATAACTTTTGGAGCAAAGTTATTATTTTTGGCGTTTGACCTTTGTATACCACATTTAATTTGAAATGAAACATTCAAGATGTGACAGAAGTCAAGACTTTCAGCTTTAATTCAAGGGTGATTAAAGTGTGGTCTTAACAATTCCAGGACTTACAACCATTTTCATACAGATAAGCAGAAGGATTGCCTTAAAACCTTACATGAAAATCCTGGTCAGTTTTAGCCTCATACACATCTTGAATGTTATTTCAAATTCAAGGTGCTGGTTTAAAGAGGTCAAATGCCAAAAAAATGTTGTTTCAAATTTCTTGGGAATGAATGTACATTTCTTCTAAATTATTTTATATTATATAAGCTTTGGTCAATATAAACTTACCTTGCATATTTACTCTAAATGCTGTAACAAGCAGATAAAATAATTAAAATACCTGGGCAGGGGTCTGAGTAGTGATGGCATGGCCTTCTCCATAACCAAACTCTTCTGCTGCAGAGACGACAAAGCAAGTGGAGGAGGACTCGCTTGTCACTATGGTGATGGGCTTGGGCAACATCTCCTTCCTGCTGTTGGAGGACGACTCACTGCCTGTGTGAGACTGATACAGACTGCAAGTTATCAAACATGCAGGAACTGCTAGTGCAAGTGTGTCCAAAGTCTGGCCCAGAGACAGATGTTAATTGGCCTGCAGCTTTTCTCTATGTCAATGTATGATAGCTTGCACACTGTGGGGTCTAAAATTACTTTATATGAACAGTAAGCTAATGTTCACTGACAGCTAAATTGTGAAGTTTTAATATTAATTGTTGCCTCTTGCTGATATAAAATATTCCACCCTTTTGGGAAGATGTGTTTAAAGTTAGTTTTTCGGTGCTTCATCACAAAGGTATTTATTTGGGTTAAGATAAGGGGTTGTGTAGGCCACTTAAAATTTTCCACACCAACCTTGGTAAACTATGCCTATATGGACCTCAGTCTGGGCCATTAGATTTTGAACAATTGTGTTTCCATTTCTTTTAGCAGCAGTTTTGGGGAGACCCTTATGGACCCTTAAGGACTTATCAAAAGTGGTCAAGGAAAGAAAACTGGTGAACCGGTGGCAGGGTCATAGGCGGCCAAGGCTCACTGATGCACGTGTGGAGTGAACCCTGGTCTGTGTAGTCTGATCCAATAGAAGAGCTAGTATACTGTTGTATATTCTAGATTCATTACACGTAATGCGAAATATTTCATGTCTCTTTTCTTGTTAAAATTTTGATAATTATGGCTTACAGCCATAATCTGTTATCTCAAAATATTTGAATATTACATTTCAAATGTGAGTAAATTACTTATACTCATAGTCATGCAGTATAAATATGGTGTATGTCTCAGTTTAGTTCAGTACAAGCACAGGGAAGACTGCTGACTTGACCGTTGTCCAGAAGACCTTCATCGACATTCTCCACAAGGAGCGTGTTCCACAGAAGTTGCTGTATTGGAGCATATTCATGAAGAGTTTACTGGAAGGGAGTGTGTCATAGGTAAGGGTTCACGAGCAACAGGGATGACTGCAGCCTTAAGAAGTAAAGTTGATTAAGAGCTTGGGAGAAGGAGTGAAGTGAGGCCGCATCAAGAGCCACCATGCACAGACGTCTTCAGGAGATGTGCTAACTGTTGCATTCCTAGTGTCAAGCCACTCTTGAACCAAAGACAACATCAGAAACATCTTACCAAACTGAATCATTGCTTAATGGCCCAGGTCCTTTTTTCACATGAAAGTAAATGTTGCATTTCATTTAGAAATAACTAAACCTAACCGAAGTCCCCAGAGTCTGGAGGAAGAGTGGAGCCTCACCGAATTGAAAGTGAAAGTTGTCGTCTACTAGAAGACTTTGGCAAAGAAATTTATATTTATACTTCATGCCTCTGTCTACTGACTAATTTTATGGAGATGCCAATTTCTTTTTCCAGCAGAACTTAGCACCTGTACACTGTTACAAAACTACCACTAACTGATTTGCTGACCTTTGCTGCCTTATTTATTTATTCATTTATTATATTAGGAAGTATTCTAATGTTTTAAGTTACTAGGCATTTTATTTTCATAAGCTGTAATCCATAATTATCAAAATTTATATTTTACCTTACATGTAATGTATAGAGAATATATAACAGTTTCATTTTTTAAAATAAATTATGAAAGAAAATTAACTGGCCGGCTATGGTGCGCAGGCTGTTTTGGTGTCTTTCTATTGTGGTCAGCATTGCCTTTTTTCCACGATTTATGCTGCATTGGCTTTTCTGTGGGATTGGACGAGACAGGGTAGCCTTTGGTCCCCCAGGCATAAATGAGCCTTGGGTGCCCATGATCCTGTCGCCAGTTTAATGCTGTATAATGAAATAAAAAAAGATAATTGATATTAATGTTTTGTGGTGTTAACGTCATGGCTAATCGTGGTATATGTAATATGTGTGTACAGTATAATGTGTGTAGCTGCTGTGACAATGTATATTGATAAAGAGAGATCAGGGGAGAATAACCAGAGTTGTTTCTGCCCAAAGGTAAAAGTCTGTAGTAACTCAAATAAGCACTCTTTAACTGTGGTGAGCAGAAAAAGCATCACATTAGGTTGATGGGCTACAACAGCAGAAGGTCACTTCACGTTCAGGAACAAGAATCTAATACCATCATGAGCACAGACTCACTGAAACTGATTGTTTCATTGATACTAACAAGATGGCGCCGGTGAGGTCGGCTGCCGTCACGACTGCTCCGACCTACTTTTCTTTGTTTTTGTATTTTAAAGTAATTT
>JAQQZT010000038.1:19494244-19505180 GCA_030068275.1 Clarias platycephalus | reverse complement strand
ACACACACACACACACACACACACACACACACACACACACACACACACACACACACACACACACACACACAATGATTTACAACCACAGGGCTGTAAATCCCAAAGGAACACAAAAAAACAAAAACAGAAAACACAGCTAGACTTCGAGGAAAAACCTCAAAGCACACAGGGCAATGGTAAGAGAGGGACAAAGGAAGACAGCACAAAAACCAAAAAAAACTGTAAATAAACCAAAAAAAACTAATTTAAACTCAAAAGAAAACAATACGACACGTTGCTCCCGCATAGCGGCAGGACAACCAACATTAACCCCGCTTCAATCACACACATAAAACAAAATGTAAAACAGCCACGGCAAAGACAAAACAGCAGCGCCCTCCGATTAGGCGCTCGCGTCGCACCACCACGGGAAACCAATCCATGTTGCGCCGCCACCAATCCGGTAACTTGGTGTCAGGTTTCACTAAAATGGCAACTAACCCACTTTCCGGGAAGCTGAGGGCTCATCCAGTCCAACAGGAAACGGACAGTTTATCAGGAGGAACCACATCCACAACACCAGATGAATACCCATGTCCACGGACTAAATCAGGCTTCTAAACTGTACAAAAGCAACCTCGGTCAAAAACCAGCATAGGACCTCCAAGTTCCGTTCTGGATGTAACGAACACCGACGGAAGTGAAGGGGCGGGACCCGTAAACCCAAGCCACCTTACCAACCGGCTTAAATAGTCGTACCTAGCCCATGATAGGACAATCAATCAAACCTGGCCAACCAGAGACAGGTAGGAAGAGCTTTACGTATCCTGTCACATCTGCTTTGTGTATTATGTTGTGATGGCGCGAGTGTTTGTGTTGTTGTCTTTTTTTGTTATGTTAATTTGGTGCGTCTAGGCACCGGTCTTGGTCGTATATAGGACTGGGAGACGACTTGGTGCCTTGCTCTATATGCTATTGAGTCCGTGAAATTGTTTGTTTATATATTTTTCTTTTGTTTGATGTGATTATTGTTCAGTGTGGATTGTGTAGACTTTGTGTTAGTTCTGTGTGTGTGTGTGCATGTTGTGTTCTTTTTCTCTCCTTATTGTTTTGATCAGGAGCCAGGCACGGTGCAGGACAGTGGAGGCTGGCATGCATGCGTTTGGGGTGTGTGCTTCACCGATTGCAAGTGTACCAACATAATCCTTTCTTGTAGTGAGTGCATGGCATTTAATTTGATGTGAATTTGGGTGGATTTTCTGAGCTGCAGCCGGTCTGCTTTGTCCTGTCAGTCTCTGTTCCCTTTTCCCCCTCCCTGAGGTGTGTTTTTATTAATAAATTTTTGTTTATTGCTTGTGTGTCTCTTGGGAGCCGATTGTTGTTGTTGTTTGTTTTTAATAAATAAAACATCCCTTTTGTATTGGTACCCATGTCTCAGTTGAGCTTCGTGCAGTCAGACGTGGTTCTTGATTTGCTTTTCTCACAATCCTGCGAGCTGTTCTGTCTGATATTTTTCTTGGTCTTCCAGTTCTTGCTTTCACTTCCACTGTTCCTGATGACTGCCATTTCTTAATTCCATTCTGAACAGAGGATATTGACATTTGGAAACGCTTTGCTATCTTCTTATAGCCTTCTCCTGCTTTGTGAGCGTCAACTATTTTCAGTTTCAGTTTTCTAGACAACTGCTTAGAAGAATCCATGGTGCTGATTGTTGGAGCAAGGCCAGATGAGTCTGGGCATTTAAAACCTTTGAGATTGATAACACCTGGTCTTTCCACACAATGATTGTGAACAGTCTCAGCTTGCCAAAGGGGGCAGTACAAGGTATTAACTCTGCAGGGTGCCCAAACTTTTGCAGACACCTTTATTTGGTTTTCTGTTATTTTGAAACTGTAAATGGTGGAAATAAAATACAACTTTTTTTTGACATATTATAAGAATATCTTATCTGCATATTGATGGCTTTTGGGGATGTTTCCATCTTTCCTTGGCTTCTTTATGCACATTAATACACATTTTTACTTGGGGTGCCCAAACATTTGATCTCCACTGTATATACTATATAAGTATATATATTTTATAAGTTTTATTATTATAGAATACAATAGTCCTTTGAGAACATATACTAAAATGTTTGCTGAAATTAGAGGAGTGTACTCAGTTTTGTGAGATATACACAGTGGGGCAAAAAAGTATTTAGACAGTCACCAATTATGCAAGTTCTCCTACTTAAAAAGAAGAGAGAGGCCTGTAATTTTTTATAATAGGTATACCTCAACTATGAGAGACAAAATAAGAAAAAAAATCCAGAAAATCACATTTATAGAATTTATTTGCAAATTATGGTGGAAAATAAGTAATTGGTCAATAACAAAGTTTCATCTCAATACTTTGTTATATACCCTTTGTTGGCAATGATGGAGGTCAAACGTTTTCTGTAAGTCTTCACAAGGTTTTCACACACTGTTGCTGGTATTTTGGCCCATTCCTCCATGCAGATCTCCTCTAGAGCAGTGACGTTTTGGGGTTGTCGCTGGGCAACACCCAGACTTTCAACTCCCTCCAATGATTTTCTATGGGGTTGAGATCTGGAGACTGGCTAGGCCACTCCAGGACCTTGAAATGTTTCTTACAAAGCTACTCCGGTGAGTTTGGGATCATTATCGTGCTGAAAGACCCAGCCACGTTTCATCTTCAATGCACTTGCTGATGGAAGGAGGTTTTCACTCAAAATCTCACGATACATGGACCCATTCATTTTTTCCTTTACACGGATCAGTCGTCCTGGTCCCTTTGCAGAAAAACAGCCCCAAAGCATAATGTTTCCACACCCATGCTTCACAGTAGGTCTGGTGTTCTTTGGATGCAACTCAGCATTCTTTCTCCTCCAAACACAAAGTTCTATTTTGGTTTCATCTGACCATATGACATTCTCCCAATCCTCTTCTGGATCAACCAAATGCTCTCTAGCAAACTTCAGACAGGCCTGGACACGTACTGACTTAAGCAGGTGGACACGTCTGGCACTGCAGGATTTGGGTCCCTGGTGGCGCAGTGTGTTCAAACATGCCATTAATACAGGTAACGAGTGGAGGACAGAGAAGCCTCTTAAAGAAGTTGTTACAGGTCTGTGAGAGCCAGAAATCTTGCTTGTTTGTAGGTGACCACATACTTATTTTACTGAGGAATTTAACAATTAATTCACTAAAAATCCTACAATGTGATTTTCTGGATTTTGTTTCCTTATTTTGTCTCTCATAGTTGAGGTATACCTATGATGAAAATTACAGGCCTCTCTCATCCTTTAAAGTGGAAGAACTTGCACAATTGGTGGCTGACTAAATACTTTTTTGCCTGTGTGTGTGTGTGGCAGATTTTCACTGCTGGCATCATTGAAACTGATGTTTGGCATTGGCACGAGGGACCAAAGGATTGGCTATAACAGCCCGGCCATGTACATTGACCCTGTGGAGCTCCCAACGAACAGTTTTAGTGGAAACAGGAGAGTTGAGGTGCACATTTAATTCTGCAGTGAGTTGGGCAGCTGTGGTTTTATGTTTTTTGGGTACAATCCGAGGTAACACTCGGACATCCCTTTCAGACAGCTTCCTCTTGCATCCACAGTTACTCCTGTTGGATGTGGTTCGTCCTTCTTGGTGGTATGCTGACATTACCCTGGATACTGTGGCTCTTGATACATCACAAAACTTGCTGTCTTGGTCACAGATGTGCCAGTGAGACGTGCACCAACAATTTGTCCTCTTTTGAACTCTGATATGTCACCCATAATGTTGTGTGAATTGCAATATTTTAAGCAAAACTGTGCTATTACTCTTAATTAAACCTGACTTTTCAGGAAATAGGAAACACTCCAAGGTGCTTGCGACTAAAAATATGTTTTTCAAGTTTAATTTTAAGCTGTAGTAAAGTGCTTTTGTTGGAACCCACAGCAAGGGTCAACGGTTCCTGCAGGGGTTTAGAGGTTGTTGTGGGTTCTTCCAGGAACCTCATTCTACCAAATGGTTAATTGAAACATGTTCAATATAATCTTAAGCTTTTTTTTGACTACTTAATTAGATATTTGAACAACCTCATCATACAGTCAAGTTAGTACCACCTCTTTTAATTCTGTTTTTGTGTAAAAACACAATAAGAATCATCTGATCATAGCAGGTCTTAGTATTAGGCAAATATAACCTCAAAGAAAAACTTATTCAAAGAAAATATGATTGCTGTGTAATCATATTCGCCTTGCACTCAGGAAGTGCAAGGCGCAACTCAGACGGCACCTTTGGGCTTTCCAGGTTTTCTGGATACAAAAGAGTGTTCTCAGAGCTTAGCTGCACTGCTTGCTCACCCTTCCCAGGCTAATTTCTGCTGATATTTGGATGGTAAAGTCAGAATTTGCTGCAAACAATATGTAATCATAAAGATCCTGCACTTTTTCAATGATTCAGCCTGGAGGTAGATTAATGTTATGGGATATTTTCTTGGCTCACATCAGGCCCCCTATTACCAAGTCTACCAGTGTATGGTTGCTGACCATGTCGATCCCTTTATGACCACAGGACAACACAATGTTACAGCACTACAATTACCTCACACTGGTTTCTTGAACGACGATTTCACTGTATTCAAATGGCACCCCCACAGTAACCAGATCTCAGTCCAATAAAGCACCTTTGGTTTGTTGCAGAACAGGAGATTCGCAGCATGGATGTACAGCCAATAATGTACAACAATGGAAAAACATTATTGATTTTTTTTTTCAAAAATTTTACTATGTTAACAATAGTATTCAATGGATTTTAACATGAGGTGAACGTAAACAACAATGTTTATCTTTAGATTGATGTGTTGATTGTGTCAAGGTACACACACAGTTCTTAAAGGCAATCATAAGTAGATTTTGGAAAAAGAAAACTAATTTAAAGTCACCCACCATAATTAACTTGAAAGATTTTTTTTTTAATCAAATATAACTAAGCCAATTAATGATCCAACTGAAAAGCACCTGCAAACTTTCACACTAACCCTCTTTCAGTTGCTAGGATACAAAGCATGGGCATCTAAATCTGAAGAATTCTGCAAACACTCAGAGGGCAATAACGAACAGGTCAACAGGTTTTTGGCTTCTGATAAAATTCTTACCTGAAATACAAATATTAACTTGTACATGTTTCATTGCTTCCATCCTCAGTTATACAATTGTGCAAAATGATTACACAAACTTTATTGAAGAATTTTTTACCCTAAAATGTGCACAAAGAACTGTCCAATTCCATACATCGGCTCATCCCAGGCATAAGTGAGTCATAAATGATAAGATGTGTGCATGTGTTTACTTACTAGCACCAGTCCTGGGGAACCCATCTTTTTCCACACAACACAATGTTTAAATTGTGAATGTGCGAATTACAACATATCAATCTATAGAAGTCAGTGTTGGTAGCAGTTAAGGGTTCATATGTAATTGAGTTACACAATCATTTCAAGCTGTCTTGCATATTCAATGACTTGTTGGGCCAGTTCTGTTGAAGGAATAGTTACTTCCTCTGTCCGCTGCTGCTGAGGGCTGAAAGAGTAGTAACCATCAGGGCTCTGTGTCCAGCCTCTCTACAAAAAAGCAAAACAAAAAAACAAAAGGGAAAAAAAAAAAATTATTGAACAAGTTCTCTATGCATGTAAGAGCAGCAACATATAAAGTACATTAAAAAAAAAACAAAAACAAAAAAAAAACCTGTTGAAACGAATTTAAAGGCTTTATTCATTTTAAATTTACAACACTACAATCTATCCACACACACAAAAAAAAATACTGCATATACTTACTTTCTTAGCATATTCGGTCATCTTTTTTGGCGTTGAGAAGAAAAGCACCCTTGTTGCCTCAGTGAACTGAATCTGCTCATATGCCTTTTCTATGCATCCTGCAATCTCATCACTTAAAAAAAAAAAAATATTACGATTTGTGAGTTATTTTAATTAACTACTACTGTTAAACAAGTTCAGAAAACAAATGGTACATAGCCACATTCTTTAATTTGCTTTTATTTTAGCTTTTAGATTTTTTTTAGAGGACCATCAATTCAATTAAACATTTGGCCATTGTGATTTAATGTTACCCCTCATAACCTTCATATTTGTTTTGAGTAACAAAATTCCTTACACACTCACAATAAAAACATACTGAAAGTATCTACTATACACTGAAATGATGTTGATCTCATGGACTTATTTTACCAAAAACAATTTGTATAAATTTTTTGTTTAACTGATTATTCAGATGATTCTCAGAATAATGAACTGTATGTAGTAACAAAATTATTAGGAACACCCCCCCCCCCTTATTTTTTTAAATAAAATAAATAACTGTGTAGCTTCAAGTGTTTAGGTGATGTAGGCTTTCCTCTGGCAATTACCTCAGTTCTTGGACTAAAATAACCTAAAATTGGCTTTTAAAATGAATTTCTTAAAATCCGCCTTCACTTTTCCCGAAAATACAAACAACTTTTAAACTTGCGCAAAGTACTTCTACAGTGGGCCATACTTGTGTTTTGCAAGAGTATCATTAGCATATAACTATGATTGATAAGTCTGGAAGGAATAATCTGTGATACTAAGCCTGAAATATAAATGAATATTAAAATAGTTTATTTGAATCACAATAAATGCACCTTTTAAGTTGTAGCCGTATGTACGTATGGGTATGGTAAAGATGTAGTTATTTCTAATTAGGTAACTTCCTAGGAGGGAGTCAATATAGTTCAATACATACCGGATTGTGTCAAGAAGAATGTCTATAAAAAAGGTATAACTCTCAGCAGGAATATTTCCTTTTGCAAGAAAAACTTTGTTGTAGCTCCCCTCCATCAGATACTACAATAGAAAAAGAAAAAAAAGCACATATTAGCAAAATCTGAGCATTTTGCCAGTTACCACAATACTATAATGTGAAAAATGTATACCACCATGTGGAATGGAGATCACTTAAACACTTCGTGAACGTTCATGGCAAAATAATATCTACAGTAAATATACAGGTATAGCCATGTTTAATAGTGAAAGTAAAAGCATTTTTATACACCCACACATTCATGAGAATTCACAGGATTGGGACTAAACAGCCGGCCACATGGATAAAACCACTTGGTAGAGAGGATAATCAAAAAAGGTTTCAATTTGTTAGGGATCATAAAGTTTGGACTTTGACCTAAAAGTACAGTGTCATGCGCTAAAGTCAAAATGCTGTGTAAAAGCGATATTATGAACAGTTATGTCCCGGATTTAATATTTTAAAAAAGATTCTACTTTAAAATAAGCTACTAATAAGCTACATGCTGAATGTAATCAAACACCTGCGCCAATAGTTATTAGTTAGAAAAGCTAAACTGAATATGTTTACTGAGATTGTTTAATATTTTCACTGTCCCAAAACAGTGCTTAAGTGGTATAAATGAATTTTAATGCGCTGGAATAGTTTTAACACAAAACTTCATCTTTATCCAATCTAGTTTTTCGATTTCTCATCCGTGATTCACACTCTGATTACCGAACGAGGGAGTGTATTTGTCAAGGTGCATGTCAACTTGGTGTAAACAAAGGTGTAAGATACTCAACCTTGCAAAATTTTATTTCTTTGCATTAATAAGTTAGACAGAGAGTTCTGCCATACTGAAAGACAGACAGACATGTATGTGGGCTTCAACCTGAAATAATATAATTGATTACATTAAAGCTGATCGGCTTTTCTTTAGTTTTAACCTTTTAAGTATTTCTACAAACCCTTGACAGGATCAGCCAAAAGAAAGTTTATTTGTGCTTATTTCTTAAGTCATTAAAACACAAAAACGTCTGTCAATAATCATCGGGAAAAAAATATTGAGTAAAGGACTTACTAGGACTGCTCTGTAGTGCATTGATGGAACAATACATATTGTCTCTTATTACAGCTGTAAAACCTCCCGTACAGTTGGGAAAATCCATAGAACACACAAACTGACATTTTCAACCACAGTCATGCAATAGACAAGGTGCTGCTGAATTAACAAGAAGCCTGGCCTCTTCAACAGCACTACTCTGTAGTACACTCATGGAAGTGAACTACAAATGTCTAAAAGTCTTGTGTTGTTCATGAAATAAATAACCCCAAATTTTAACACTAAAACCTAAAAATAATTTTAAAACTACCCTCTTGCCATAATTGTAATGATAAAATTATCATTCAATGCTTTCCTAGAACAAGGTCTACGTTTATGCACAATGACCACCAGTAAACTTTGGCCAATATTGAAGCATGCCATATACACTAAAATTCCCTTTAAAAAAGCCCATTGGCTCAGTTGTGATCACGTGCACTCGACAGACAAAGCGAATACTTACCACTTTTATATTAAGACCTTGCTCGTTTATCGAGTTAAAATTTATAAAAAAATTTGATCGTCTTGCAAAACACTTGCAGACCAAGTTACTAAAGTTTAACTGTATGCAAAAAACTGTTTTGTCACTGTATATTTTTTGCCATTTGGGCAAACTTTTGTAGAGCAAAACTTTCAGGTTTCATTCAAGTGGTTTAACAAAAGTGTGGCATCAACCATTCAAGAATTATATCCATTTTCATACAGATATCCCCATTTTGGTGGCTCATGAATAATGGGACGAATGGCTGACAAATTGGTGCATATCAAGCTGTGGTCTGCTCTCTTGTTACCCCATGACTAATCAAGCTGATAAAAGGTCTGGGGGTATATCTGAGTGTTGCATTTGGAACCCTCAACATGAGCTGCCAATGCAATAGGAGGAGGCACTTCATAAAGCAAACAAAATAAACCCATCAGAGACATAGCATTGGAAATGGCCAATACAATTGCTTGGAACATTAAAAAAAAAAAAAAAAAAAAAAAAAACACAAGGAAGACAACTATATTGGACGACCACAGAATTCTGTCCACAGTGAAAAAGAACCCTTTCACAATGTCTAGCCAAGTCGAGAACTCTCTTGAGAAAATGGGCGCTTTGTCAAAGTTTACAGTCAAGATACGGCTCTATGAAATAAATACAGACTCTTTATAACAAGGTGCAAACCATTGGTAATATTCAAGATCAGAAAGGTCCAATTAGACTAAACCAGAAACGTTTGCCAAATTCTTTGAACTGCCAAAATCAAAATTAACTTGTACCAAGTGTACATATGATTGGAAGAAAAAAGTATGGAGAAGGAAAGCAACAGCTCATGATCCAAAGCATACCAGATCATCTTTCAAACATGGTAGAGGCAGTGTTATGGCATAAGTGTGCATGGCTCCTAATGGAACCGGGTCATTGGTGTATATTGGCGACCTAACTGATGATAAAAGTAGCAAGAAGAATTCTGAAGTGTATAGGGCTGTACTCTCTACTTAAGATTCAACCATATGCTGCAAAACTGATAAGATACAGCTTCATATTGCAGATGCATAATGGCCAAAAACATAGTTAAAAACTACCCCATGCAAAGAAAACAAGAACGGAAGCAGAAAGACCCACAAACATGCAGCAGCCAAAGTGTCCCTCACTGTGCATGTGTCAAACCATTACATTTTCTTCTGATTGAGCAATAAAGCATTTGACAAATTATTTACTGTAAACTTTGCATTTAATTTCAAACTACATAAAATCTGACATTCACCTTATTCTTGTAAAAATAAAAATAAAGAATATTAATTTAATTTAAAATTACATACGAGATGATCAAGTTGTTGTTGTTGGTTGTATTTGGCGGAGTGTCCAAAAAGCACAAATGCTATGTAGTAGTTATTTAATTTATTCTTATTATTTATTTTATATATTTGTTTGACATATTTTAAAGTTATTCAGTTTGAGGGGGGGGGGGAACATATCTTTTTTAAGATGAGACATGAAAGATCTGTGTACAGCATGTTTTTGGATTGAGAAAAAAAAAAATCTAAATCTTAGCAAGAATCATGCAGCCTTAAATGCATGGCATGTAACGTGTGCATGTTTTGAGTCGCATGTTTTTTCCTCCCTATTTTTTAGACAAATTAAGGCCACTTAATGTTTCTCTCTCTCTCTTTTTTTTTTTTTTTGCTACATCTCGCACACCAATAACACAACGTCACCCGTCAGTGTTACTACTGGTATTGTACTGTTTAAGACCTCCAGCACCACAGCATTTTAAGTGCCAGTTTACCATGCAATACCAAACAGAATTCCTTGCAACTTTGACTTATTCAGATTCATCAGATTGTCTTGTACATGTAGACTCAACACAACACTGATATGTTTGGATGTATGCATGTATATGTATGCATGTGAGCTACAAGTTATCCTGGAGTTAATGTTTCAATTACCTGCTCTAATGAAACAGGGTGCCTGATGTACACATTGCTCTGGATGTCTTTAGCACTCAGCCTCTCCAGCTCTGTGTGAAACTCAGACACTCTGTTCTGTGAGAGCAGGAAGAGCAGATTAAGTCCCAGCAGTTGATGGATGTAGGCTGACTCTGACAGCTCATCCCTGCATGAAGAAAAGGGAAGTGGATGCATTAAAAACAAATTCACAACAACAGAGTTACCAAATATTTTGTAATCATGATCAAAGAAAAATATAAAAACAAGCAAAAATTGATGACTATTCAACTAAAACCAAATAAATATATAAATTTTTTTGCAATATCCTTGTCTTTATAGGCAACTATTAACTTTTAAACTTGGCGTCATGGGGAATTTTATTTTTTATAATATCTGTAACAAACTTTGAAACATCTTCCATAATTAAAATACAAAACTATATCTAACATTCATTTACACCTGCCTTTCTCATAATGTAACCCAAGACATCATGTGGTCCTAATTAGAAAAACCTCCACTACACAATTAAAAAAATTCAAATTCAAATTTTATTTGTCACATACACAGTCATACACAGTACGAAATGCAGTGAAATGCTTAGTACGACC
>JAQQZT010000038.1:19435563-19447595 GCA_030068275.1 Clarias platycephalus | reverse complement strand
GCTAAATTCCGTTTGTTGTTCTTAGACGGAGAGACTCACGCGTTGCGAAACTTTCGCGGCAACGATACAAAAACAAATTATATGTCTGCTGGAAATCCAATGGAGCACACCATCCAGATAACAAGACCATTCCTACATTAAAGCATGGAGATGGTAATAATATGTTATGCGGGTGTTTCTCTGCAGGACCTGGAGCACTTGTCAGGATAGAAGGAAAATAGATGGGGCAAAATAGCATCAAATTTTAGGGGAAATTTGCTGCCCTCTGCCAGGAAGTCAATGGGAAGGAGGTTTGTCTTCCGATATAACAATGACCCAAAGCACTCAGCAAAACGGACCACGCATTGGTTGAAGGAGAAAAGATTCAATGGCCTTGCATGGCCTAGTCAGAGCCCAGACTTAAACCCTACTGAAAATCTGTGGAATGACTTGGAGATTGCAATCCACGAATTGTCACCATCAAATTTAACTCGACTTAAGCAGTTCTGCAAAGAAGAGTGGGCATATATTGCAACGTCTAGATGCGAAAAGCTTTGTGTACCATTGAGAAGGTGATTGGCTTCACCTGATTGAGTTTACAAGTCCAAATCAGTGATTCTGTCTATTATTATTTTAGCTATTTAATCTGCACTTTCACAGTTTATTTGCTCAAGTATTTGAAAAACTGTGTTCTCTTAGATGTGAAGTTGCGCATGATTCTGACATACAGTATTTAAATCAAACGTAATATCAAAACCATGTTTGTGTTCCGTATAAAATAAGTTAGTTTTTTTAGCCACTACATTTATGAAGATTTGAAATTTACACAAATCTAAAAAGTGTCTCACTACAGGTCTTCAGAAAGCCCTGAGATTGCAAGAGATAAATGCCAGCTGTAGCATGTAGTCATAAAATGGAAAATAGAAATATAATAGAAAGTACTCTATTACTTGTTTCTTGTTTTCAATGTTATATGTCAAATGTTGTGAACATATTTTAAATTATAAACCATTTATTAAATTAGACCTGCATCCATCCATAGACTTCTATTTCTTGGTCAAATACCACAGCAGTTGTCTCACTTGTCAAGCAAAGTGCAAAAATAACACAGTTGTTTTTCAGGTCAGTCACTTACACTGTGCCTACTTAATATGAATGCAATTTGATAGGACATGCCCACAGAATAAAAATGATCACCTTATTATGTGACTAACTTAACTTTTGTCTTGTGTTTTTATTTGCAGGTTTCATTTGAGGTGCTGTAACGACACACGCTGAAATGAGTGCACTGCATGTTCTGGGAGGCTTACCTGTTTGTGGAAGGATGCTGTATTAAGTTAAATGCTCAAGCATTTCCGCATCATCATCATTACCAGCTTGACACATAGCTTTGTCATTTAGTGGAGTAGTACACAGAGACGGAACTTTAAAGGAAAGGAGTAATGTTATTCCTCTATTCAAAAACTCATCAATGTCCATGACGGTCATTTTGTAAGAGGCATAAGGATGGCAAGTGTGGTATGGAACTCTTTCCCAATCTGTTTCCTTTTCCTTCTGACCATCTTTTACATGGCTACTTCAGTGCACAAAGCTGAGGATGATGTCACACCGCGCCTAAGCTTTATATATGGTAAGAGCAATACAGCAAAAATGTGTTAAATAACCCCAAATATGTTTTAGATTTCAAAGTAGCTACTTTTTGCTTTGTTGACAGCTTTGTACACTTTTGGCGTTCCTTTAGTCAGCCTTATGAGGTAGTCACTTGGAATGGTTTTCCGAAAATCTTGAAGGAGTTTCCAGAGGTGTTGAGTACTTGTTGGCTGCTCATCCTTTATTCTTCAGTCCCAAACCATCTCAGTTGGATTTAGATTGGGTGATTGTGGAGGCGCCCGGTCATCTGATGCAGCACTCCATCACTCTCCTTCATGGACATATAACCCTTACATAACCTAGTCACGTGTTGGTGGTCATTGTCCTGTTGGAAAACAAATGATGGTCCACTAAGTAAATGTATAATGCTTTGGTAGCCAAAGTAAATCATGTGAATGCTAGTTAAGTGTGCCATGAATTTTGACCAAGTCACCCACCGTGTCACCAGCAAAGAACCCCCACATCACACCTCAACCTCCTTGCTTCACAGTGGGAACCACACATTCAGGAACTGTCCATTCACCTTATATACGTATAACAAAGACACAGTGGTTAGAAATCTTCTGCTGTTTGTTCTTATGAAGTAATGGTTTCTTTGCACCAATTTGACCAAGAAAGCATTGACTCATGCAGTCTTCTCTGAACAGGGGGTTAAAATATGTCTGCAACTTAAACTCAGACAAACTCAGAGAAGCTCTAATTTGAGGTGTTGGTGGTTTCTGAGGCTGTTCATTCTAATAAACGTACTCTTTAGCAGACACCCACACCCACATCCCCCCCCCCCCACACACACACACACCCACACCACACACCCACACACAGACATACAGGTAAAGATACTGAAGGCAAAGATTCACTGTCCAATTCAGTCACCAGATCTCAAACCAACAGAGCGTCTATTTCACGTACTGAGGCATGAAATAAAAGCGATATAGTGATGCCCATTTATAAATGATGAAGGCAAACTGATTATTTTTAGACCAAAATGGCATAGCCAACGCAGATAATTGGATTCAGCCTATGGGCACAGCACATGCTCACCTGTTGAGCTTAATTTGAGCTTAGTTTTCTGTAGCTTAGCATTTGTGGTAGCATAGAGGCTAATCTTTCAAGTTACAATTGCAGTGTTTTATTTGGAAGACATGTACTAGAAAGTACATACTGTAATTGCAACCTCTCTTACTTAATATACATTTAATCCATTTTGTGGTAGACATACAGTACAAATTCTGACTATATCGTTATGCAGTGCTCAGTGGTATAACTGAAGAAGGTCTAAGAAACATGGAACATTGTTGATTTATGATTCGAGGTGTTTGGTAACTGCCAGTATTAGTTTGTGATGTCTGAGGCTGATTTTCATGAAACTGTTTACGGCGTGCTGCTTGTGTGCATGCCTTGGCATAATTGTGTGAAATTTTATGTTCAGAGCTGTGTTTTTACAGAGGCTGACTTCCAAACTTACAGTGAGGCAAATGTACTTACTGTACATCAGTCTTCAAATTCAAATTTTTATTTGTCACATACACAGTCATACACAGTACGAAATGCAGTGAAATGCTTAGTAATAGGTCATAAATACTGACCTTAAGATTAAGTAAATAATTAAGTGTGCACACAAATAATACACCTAACTTCTATTTTTTTTTGCAGTTTTTTTGTTTAAACAGTTAAGCATGTTAAAGAATGGCTTACTCCAAAAAAAAGAAAATGGGACGTACACTATGAAAACTGAACTATGCGGCATAAATTAAATCCAAATGTTGAGTAGAAGGGAAGTTATCAGCAGTTATGTGTCAGATGCTGATCAGCTTATTTTTTTGCTTGAACTTATTAACTATTTCTACAAATTCTTTAACCATCAATGGTTACTAACGCTAGTACAGTATATGACAAAACATATGTGGATATCAACCAGCCAACCAACCAATCTAGTTTATTTAGTTTGTTAGTTTGTTTTTAGTCATGAATCTATCAACATGAAAACTTAGAGACCTAGTTTGACCCATAACCTAACTGAGACATTACAATATTTATTTAGTTTAGAAGTATGTCATATTTTTGCCACGTCATAATGGTTGTAGGCCTGTGGTACAGTAGGTGGAGTTTGCAGGGAGGCAGCCCAGCTGCTGAAATATATTACTACATTGAGTCTATATTTAGTCCAATGTTTTTAATTTAGCATGCTCATTTCCTTTCCCAAGGCTTCGCTGTTGTGGTTATAACTAGGGCTGTAGCTATCGAATATTTTAGTAATCAAGTATTCTACCAAAAATGTTATCGAGTAATTGGATAAAATGTACTTTTGCTTAATTAAACAGCCATTCTTTTTAGAAAAATCAACCCTAATTTTTTAAATGCATATGGCATTTTATCAAAAATAAACATTGTCATTATTCACAATACAAGGAATAGCTTATATCCCTATCTCACCCACGCGGTTTCGCGTGGTGGCCGTAAGTTCGGTTCATCATGAATCACAATGTTTTGACGCTGTGATTAGGGTTTCCATCTTTCCATGTTTAATTTATTTGCCGGTCCTCGCGTAAGCTTGCGGAACTTGCAGAACGTCAGCAGAACGTCGGCGGGCAATCGCGGCAGCTCACGGTGCCTAACACCGCATCTCACCATCAGCCAAACCGCATAGGCATTTTTTGGGGGGATTTTTTCCATATTTTCTCCCTAATTTAGTCGTGTCCAAATCCTCCCCGCCTTAATGTGGGAGTCACTAGGGGGCTCCCACATTTAGGCTACTACTGCCACTCAGCCGGGAGGGCTGAAGACTATCACGTGTTTCCTCCGAACCACGTGACGCCAGCTCTCCTATGTAGTTCGACTATGCGAGGACCGACGCGCGGAAAGATGGAAACCTAATCACAGCGCCAAAACTCGCAAAAAACTGATTACTTGTAATTACATTACAAAATTACACTCTTTAAAAAGTAAAGTCCCCCAACACTGTTGTGCACACGTGTGCATGCACAAACACACACACACTTATGAAAACCTCTCTAATGACACTTCCGTTTGCTTTACACGCGCCGTGCACAGACACACGGTCACAATGTTATAACAAACAGCACACGTGTGCACGGATGTTGACTATACGAATGACTGAGTAGACGGTAGACGATTACCCACAATCCCGCGGTGTACGACAGAGAAAAACCATTGGCTCAGTTGTAATCACGTGTTGCTCGGCAGGCAAGGCGCATGCATACTACTCGTATATCAAGACCTCATATATCCAAACAGTCGTTTATTAAGTTAGAATTTGTTAAATTTAGCTTGTCTTGCAAAACGCTCGCAGACCATGTTACTCGCAATCCAAGCTTCTATTGTAATTGTAAATATTGGCATCTGTTGCACTGCACTGTCTATTTTTTGTAGAATATACGTGAGCTACTTCCGTGATGTGTTTGCGTCTACGAAATGTTCGTATAACCGCGGTCCATCTGTAACTCGGATGATTGTAAGTTGGGGACTACCTGCACTCATGTGACGGGGCATACTTGGACTCACATAATGTCACCTGACCCAAGTGTTCAAAAAAGAATTTATTACAAAACAGTAGAGAAACAAAAAAAGTATTTACTTCTACACTTGTTGCAGGTAGGTTATCAATTTAACATGTATATCTTTTTACATGGCTACTGTAAAAACATCCGACGCGGTTGCTGAGCACTTTCTAATTGTGTGCGCGTGTAGTATAACTTGGATATGGGTGACCGTGCATATTTTATAATTTTCAGTAAAACCCAATTATTTAATCTGTATACTAAATGTTTTTAAGGAAAATGAAAGCCTAACGGTATAATATAAACCAACTGATATTTCACTTGTACCACACTTGCAATCACATGAGAGACCAATTCTCTGCCTAAGCCTGTTCATGATCCAGCAGAAAGTGATCTGATGAACTATTTTAATTTGCTTTATGGCAAGCTTGTGTACCAATGTCAGTTAAAAAGCCTTTGCTATCCCAACGCAAAAAAGTATTAAAGTTTCTTTGTAACAGGAAACGATGATAATTTCCTACGTCTATAGCAGGGTGTGTTGTTGACCCACATAATGGTTAACTTGAGATTCTGACTTTCTTTCAAATGAATAATGGTTCTATGTTAATACAGTCGTTTTACTTAAGCCATCCTTTTCTGTTATAGACAAGTCAGACTCTAAAAAACTTTACACTGTGCTCTCAAAATATCCATCCTCACAGTCATGGATCATAAAAGAGCAAAAAGACAAGAATTATACATGTCTATGCAGGCTTCCTGTTTTTGAGATGTATAATCCCTTTTGCTTGCAATTTCTATACAAAAACAGGTCATACAGGACTGTTAGCATTTCACAGTCACTTATACCAAACATCTCGTCTTTTTTTGCCCTGCCAGTCTTTTTCATTGGGCTCTGTTTTTTATCATGGTGTAGGCCTGAGGAAAATTTCTTCTTAATTAGTGTATGGAGTTGTAAAGGGTAATCTTGTCTAACTATCCCACAGGCATGCTGGCATGGAATAATCATGCAGACAGATTTGGACCTGCAGATATCATCTTACTGTTAATATAAAAAGTCCACATATCTCTGTTAAAACTGCAGGTTTTAAGGATTTATATTTAGGGCCCAAGCACTATAAGGTACCCTCTACCTGCAGGACCCTCTTGTTTTCCTAAGGATTCTTTATTTTTCTACCCTTTTGGGCTTTTTGGGTGTCTTAACATGCTCAGTGGCAGACAGGTTGGAATCTGCTGCCATTAGGATGCCTGACAGTCGCGTGGCCTGGGGCCCTCAGGGGCCCCCACACGAGATTTTGCTGCATAGTTCATACGCACTTGCACATATACACACGAAACTCAGTGTTAATTTAGAGCTCATTGAACCGAACAACTTTCGCAACTTACGCTGAAAATTAACTTGATTAAGAACTTTGTGACATTATGTTCCGTAACATCACAGTGTGATGCTTTTCTTCCAGCATCTGCGGCCTATTCTACACACGTACACATCACAAATGCTAACACGCACACACTCGTACACACATACACGCACAAACACACTCGTATCACACACATACACACACATCACAAATGTTAACACACACACATCTCTCTCACACGCAGAAACACACATACATCACACACACACACGCATTACACATACAGTATTAACACACACCACACACACACACACACACACACAAACACATTTACTCGTCACACACAGACTGACACACCCACACGCACACACATACCTGTCTCTCTCTCACATATTAACCCTCACATCACTCTCTCGCTCACACACACACACACACACATACACACCAACACACTCACCAACGCACTCAACAAATATTTAGGGCCTAAACTGACATCGGACCTACAGTATATAGTGTGTGACGTGTGCAAGTTGTAGCTGGCTTTGTAGGTCTTAACACGCTCAAATAACACACAGGTTGTGCGGTGGACGAGGGATGCTGATGACACAGGGTGCTTGGGTCCGTCATCGTTGCTTGCAACTATATTATATTTTTTGATGGTATAAAATATACAGTGTGTGTGTATGTATATGTGTGTGTGTGTATACACACACAGTGGCACCTCGGATTACGAGCATAATTCGTTCCGGAAGCGGGCTTGTATTCCAAAACACTCGTAAACCAAATTTCATTCCAAATAATGGAAACTCAAATTATTCATTCCACAGCCCCAAAAAATAAATACATAAAAATAATTTACACAAAATATTAAGTAAAAATAAAACAAATTAACCTACACTTTACCTTTTAAAAAAACGTAAAAATAAATCCAGACAGATAAGTATTTCCATTTGTGCACGCACGCGCTGTGTGTGTGTGTGCACACATTAACGGAAAGGCCGTTTTTAAAACTGTTTAAAAATTAGCAAGGAACATCGCTAGTCACACTCGCGTGAGCGCATACTAACAGAATCACTGCTGTAAAGTAAAACAACAACAAAAACAAATTAACCAGCACCTTACTTTTGAAAAGAATCGCGACAGAGCACATTCTGTGTAAGGCAGAGAGTGTGTGTGTTTGTTTGGGAACCTGAGAGGAGGGGGGCCGTAAAGCCGAGTGAGAGAGTGTGTGTGTGTGTGGTCATGTGGTCTGATTAGTTTAGATTGACCCTAGTACAGAGTGATGGGTGCATCAGGGTAAGAAGGGAAGTGCATGAAGTGATGCACCCATCATGTATGCCCACTGTACAAGTGGGAGTGTTACGATTTGGGGGCTGTTTTGTTCCATTAAAATGAAGTAAACTGATGACCTAATGTATTGAGCAGATTATCACATCAGTTGAGTTTTTTTTCTTTCTGGATGGCACTGGTATATTCCTGGAACACTCAGGTTGTGAAAGAGTGGTTCTGGGAGCATGAGGAACCATTTCACACATGACATGAACTGGCCACCACATTATGTGCCCTAATCAAAGCTAATGGTTATTGAATGAAAACCTGTGCCTTTTTTTATACAGGCAGTGTATAAAAAGTCTATATATGATCAATGTTTAAGAAAGTAAAGCGGGAAAAAATTATTTTAGTACAGTTAAGGTTAGTTTTATTTTAAGTTTTTTTTGTCACAATCAGCTTCAGACAGATAGGTGAATTTATTATTATTATTTTTAGTTTAGTTCGTTTAGAACTCTGTTTCTTAGGTTTCATTTAGGGGTTAGATATAAATAGTTATTCATTGAAATAAAGTCGAATTTAATTAAAGCTTTATTTATAAATATGGTTGACCAGTGTTTCCACCCAGAAAAAATAAATAAATCAGTATTTCATAAAAGCAAAAAATCTAAAGTAATTGCATCATACAACTTACTTAATGCTTCACTTTTTTCTTCCTGTTTAATCTACTAAGGAATAGAACATATTGATTTTCTAAAATGGACATATGCACTATCTCAACATTATAATGCTATTTGTGATTTATTCAGAGTGGAAGGTTGACCAACACATTAACTCATGTAGCCCATTACTACCCATCTCAATTATGCTGATGCCATTTCACGAGAATTATTAATGTCTTTGATTTGGCTTTGGCTTCTTACACTGTCATTGAGTGACGAGTATCAATAATATGTTTATTTTTATTTTTTTTTACTCAGTCTTTCTGTGCTTTTAGATATAAGATGTAATCTGTCACAGATTATATACACTTAGCTTTTCCTGTGTGATCATTTTATTTTTTTCTACAAATTATAGGAGGACCAGCAGATGGACGCCTCTTACCAGGTGATCAAGTACTGAAAGTTAATAACAAAGCCATTGACGACTTGTCTCCTGAACATATTGACAACATGATTAGGTAAAAATGTATTCTTCTGCATTTCGCCCTGCAATCCAACATTTTTTCCCCTTACAATTTGCAACATGCAGCAAAAGTGCAGTCACTTATGGCATTAGGTAAATAGCTGTTCTGTCTGGAATCGGCACCTAATTCGAAGTTATATTTGGAAAAAATATATATTTATAGCTCCTTTCTACACTTCTGGACAGCTTGCCATTTTTGTTCTCATTATTTTAAAATGGACATTATAACTGTGCATCCTGAAGAAGTTATATTGACTTAGCCAGACCACCCAAGGCTCGTCAATGCCTGTGGAGACCAAAGGCCAGTCTTTCTGGACTGATCCCACAGAAAAACCAGTGCAGCACAAATTGCTAAAAAAAAAAGTCACATCAATAGGCACCAGAGTGACACCCAGTGCATCACAGCCTGCCGCATTATGCCGGATCTTATAAGGCAAACAGTTCAAGATTGTTGATGCAGTCTCCAAATTTCCTACATCTGACCAAGCATCCATGGAAGACTGATCCACAGAGGCCCCACCGTACAAGCCACACCACTCAAAGGATCCTCTGCCAATGACCCATTGCCAGACACCACAGGACACGCCATGAGATCTTGTGGAGATGGGTTCCCTGGCAAAATGTTTAGCATTTTGAATGTTATGTCTAGTTAGATTTAACATCACAGGATATACTTTGACTACGTAGATATGTTTTGTAGAGAGCAATTTTTTTAAACTTATTTTTTAATAAAATAATTTAAAAAAAAAGCTCTTTATTTAATCAGGCAGTATAGCTATATACACTGGGCTATGTATTGCGCTAAAGATTATAACAGGCTAATGTTCTCCATATGAGGTAAAGTTCTTGTTCAAATTGGATTTATAATTCTGTTCATGTTTTTTTATTTTTTTATTTTTTTTTATCCCATCTATTAGCCTTTGATTACCCATTCAGCAATTTTGGCACATTCTTAGCACAGAATCAGCATATGACAGAGAGTAGAATTGTGGAAAAATCTAAATCTGTCTGAAAAGGACTTCAATATAGCATGCAACACACACATGTCTGTCTTACGAACACTGACTAATGTCAGCGATAAGACTATTTTAGGCTTACAGTAACTTATACTCTTATAGCATTTGATTTAATAAAGCACTACTAGAGCACTGATGCAATTGAATTACAACCTCGTATGCTCTTCTCCTAGACAGTGCCAGGATTCTGTAACCGTGACCGTCCTCAGAAACATGTTGGTGAGTCCATGACAGCTGTGTTTACATAGAATATGACTTTGTAGAAGCTCCTGAATTTTGCTTACAAGGTTGTGTGGATGTCCCTACCCCGCAAAACCCCCTCCTCCCCTTAAAGAACCCCAAGTCCTCGTTTATGTCGGCAGAAAAGAGAGCTCGTCTGAAAAGAAATCCGGTTAAAGTGCGCTTCGCTGAGGAAGTATTAGTCAACGGACACACTCAGGTTCAGGCACCACATGCACACACGGCCTTTAACGTTATTTCATTTTTTTTGTCTGTTTCACTTTTGCATTTAAAAAGCTGAAACTCAAACCAGCCATGTGTGTTTCCAGGGAAACTCCCTTCTCTTCCTCCCCAATGTGCTTAAGGTGTACCTGGAGAATGGGCAAACCAAAGCCTTCAAATTTGATAAGACCACCACAGTCAAGGTTTGTGCATTTCTGCTTTTCTACGTTGTTCCCCTGTGACTGCAAAAACAGTTTTCTCAATTTATTTTCCTATTACTAAGGAAATTGACCCCATTCTATTACACAAAGTCATAATTACATGTTGATCATGCAACACAACTCTCCAGATATCCAGTATGTTGTCATTGTGTGCGTGTAGGACATTGTGCTGACATTAAAGGACAAGCTGTCTATTCGATCTATTGAGTATTTCTCCCTGGTGCTGGAGCAGCAATACAGCATCACCAAACTACTATTACTGCATGAAGATGAGCACATCCAGAAGGTAACTCGTATGTCTCAATTTTCTGCCTTTCTACAGCTTTCTTACTCTGGTATAACGATCAGGTTCATACATGTAAAGTAGCTAATGGGGGGAGAAAAATCATTGGTAACCATTTGAATCTCTCAGGTGGTCCAGAAGAAGGATTCGCATGATTACAGATGTCTGTTCCGAGTGTGTTTTATCCCCCGAGATCCAGTGGACCTGCTGCATGATGATCCAGTCGCCTTTGAGTACCTCTTTCACCAGGTATGAGCAAATTTAATGAAATGCTTTTTTTTTTTTTTTTAATCCAGATCTGATTACTGCTAGTCAGAGTGTGAATGTTCCAGCTGTTTTGTAACACAGTCGAATTGAACACACAGCGTTTGTGTGTGTAGAGCGTTGGGGATGTGCTTCAGGAGCGGTTCGCAGTAGAGATGAAATGTAACACTGCTTTAAGGCTAGCAGCTCTGCATATGCATGAAAGGTTGGCCAGCTGTGGACAAACTACCCGAGCATCTATCAAAAATATTACGTAAGTCTCTCACACTGGCAAATAATAAATATGCATACTAATACACTTGTAACTGTAATGTACAGCACTTAGGACTACAATTATGTTGTAGCTATGTTCCAATCTGGTGGCATTGTGTTTAAAACACTTTCCATAATCATAATAATACTTACATAATCATTTTCGTAATAATAACTAGCATGGATTTTTGTAACCTGCTTAGCTGATGCTCAATCCTAAACTAATGGCAATGACCGTTTCCGTTCTTTGATCCAACTCAACTACTTACATAGTTACATAATCCAACAGAATATCTGCCTGCCAACCCGATGGACAATATGGTTGTTAAATAGCAAAGTGTCTGTGTTTGTGTGATTTTCAGTAAGGAGTTTGGAATGGAGAGTTTTATTTCACCCACATTACTGAGGAACATGAGAGAAAAAGATCTGCGGAAAGCTCTTACAGGTCATATGAAGAAAATCCAGTCACTGCTCGAACCGCGTCAAAAGGTATGTTTTGTGTTGTTGTGTGGAATAGGGATTAACCCTCTCAAGGCAGGCGTTGCAGATTTGCAACAGTTAAAAACTAAATACCTTATTATTACTTACTTACTACT
>JAQQZT010000038.1:19392214-19407617 GCA_030068275.1 Clarias platycephalus | reverse complement strand
ACCTTTAACATAAACTACTATAGAATGTGTTTATTGAAAGTGCAGCTTGTGTCGAGGTAAGAGACAGAAAAAACATTTTGTTCTCACGCACACAGAAAATCCTGAAACACACTAGAAATCAAATATTCCCTACAGTGTGCGTGTATCTAAAAGTTTAATTTGTTTGCAGGCGGAGATTTGTATGCTGCTACAGTCAGTAATTTTCAAGGGAATGAGCCCATCATTTACAAAAGCCTTGGTCAGGGCATGTCCATAAAGACAGAAAACTCTTTGAACTGGCTTCAAGGTAAGAGACAGGACTGTTTTTAGCTTAAAGTCCCCTCAGTCCCAGCTCCTTATATTATTTGTAAAATAAGAGTGTGTATGTTGGAGAGCTGTATGTTTTAATGTTCAATTTATATTTAAACAACCAGAATGAAATTAATGGTTGAAATAACTCTTCGCCACTTGGCTGATAGTAGTTCAAAAGAAGCAGTTCAAAAAGAGACATTGAAATAGAAAACAATTTTTTGAGTATTCTTATTTCATACATTCAGCATGTACACTATACAGTAAGTGTGGTGGAGGAGTATGGTCAAAGTGACAAAGTCAGCAATTTTTTGGATTTGCTCCTTCCACAGACCCGGCTTTTGTAGGCTCTGCATTCATCCAGGAGAGCCTCCCAAAAGGCAATGTAGTGGGTGATGATGATAAAATTTACTTCTTCTTCAGTGAAGCAGGGAAGGAGTTTGATTTCTTCGACAACACCATCGTTTCACGAATTGCTCGTCTGTGTAAGGTGAGGAGTGCTTTGAGGTTTTTTTAATCCCTCTGACAATGCACACACACACACACACACACACACACACACACACTCATTCATTACACATCCAACTAAACTAAATGCTGAAGAAAATGCCCATTAACTCAGAATTCCTACTCTGACTCCTCGACTCCAAATACACCTTGCGATGTCAATTCATGCACACAGCATCAAAGCAGTGAACAATGTAGCCCCCTTTTTTTACTTTCAAATTAATTATACAGTTATTGCTTTAATACAAAAAGCAATACCCTCCCCCCCCCATATAGCTGACTGATGATACTTAGTAACCTACACTGTAAAAAATAAGAAACTGCCTCAATGTAAAAAAGTTTTGTAACAAGTTGCACAGCTTTTAAGTTTCCTCAACTTTTCGAGAAATTTGTGGACCAAAAAAAATATTTACGGTGCTGTTTAGTTAACATCCGTTGATGTGAACGAGTGCTTGTTTTTCTCTAAAAAAACAAGTTGGCCTAACAATACCTCAACAATTAAAACACACAAATATTGCTTAAAGATATTTCTAAAACTAGTCAAAGTTAAAAGTTTTGCAGTGAACCTGCATAAGAATACAGGTTCTATTTTGTTTAAAGGCCATTAAAATACGTACCTGAATAACACCCGATGCTCATCAGTCTCTTACTGATTCTTTTATTCCCAGTGTGTCAGACGTAAAAGACTTTGTTTCTCAAAACATGTGATGTTTTAAATTAACCTAGCATCTACTCAATTCGATTTTCATGCAAATAAGTTAACCCATATAACACTCGTAGATGAGAATTATTGACTCTGAAGCCAAAGAAACAGACATTTTTATATACCTCAATTGACACCATTTCTCAACTGTTGAACACTACTGGGTTTTTCCTCAAACTTTCATTAGCTGAGTTCTCACGCGGACTTGTGTGCTGAGGTGGTGCAGGAAAAAGCTTAGGGAAAAGTGGGGGAAAGAGATACAGATATAATAGTTTAGCTCGCTAGCTGTACAGTGCGGTAACATGAAGCCTAACGTTAGCTAAGCTCACCTCAGCAATGTCAGGGTTCCTCAGTATTACGATAAGCAGAAACACACCAGTCTTACACATATGACGTTAACTGTGTGAAAATTACCTGTAAGCTAAATGAAACATATTTTATTTTAAAAAATATTATTATTATTATTCCGGGTATTACGTACCCGAAATAGCGAGTCCACAAAACAGCCATCTTCACCTTTATTGTGACGTTTGACAGCATCAGTGCAGCGGCGGTGGTGGTCTTATAAATCACGTGATTGCATCTCAGGGAAGGTAAACTATACTGTAAGAAGTTGGGCCAACAATACAATATTAATTCATTCAATGTTTATCTAGTTGAAGTTTGTACATTGTAGTAACCCAGTGTAAGAATCTATCCAATAAAAGAAACTTTAATGCACTTTTGTGCATCACTCTGGATAAGAGCATCTGCCAAATGTTTATGTAAATGCAGTTGTTATGAGGAACAAAATATCCATTATTCATCACAGTTAACTGGCTAACATGTTGCAAAGATATATATTGCAAAGATCCAGGTATTTAGTCTTGTAGAATAAACGCACACAGTCAAAAATTACTTAATTCAGAACTGCAGCTTCTTGCTTCTGACGTAAGTCAAATCCCCCACTACATGGTCACACAATTTCTTAAAGTGGTATTATGGAAGCACATTTTTCTTCTTGGATCTTATCACTGTTCCTTGACAAAAGACAACAATATCAATCTACTTCAGAACTAATTTATTTGCCCTATCATCTAACGCACAACCTCATGGATTACATACCATTTCTGCTCACTTTTACAATAACTTCCTTCCAGCACAATATGATGTTTAAAGATCCTACAAGTAAACCTGATGCCAGAATACATATTCATATATATGGAACATTACAGCATCCATCTCTTTAAAAATAATTAAAATTAAATAACATTTTACAACTATTTCAATCACCTAACACTCTAAATCTCCTTTTAACTTTTAAAATATATACAGTATACGTTAATGTGCCAAAATATACAGTACTGAAACTTGCACATCTCGGACAAGCATTTGCGTTTGTCAACAGAGCTTATCTCCAGACACACGTGTTCCCAGTAGTGAACAGGAAGTTGTGTTGTGTAGTTCTTGTTGGAAAATGGGTGTCTCGATGGAAGTATTCATCATTGAGTATTATTTCCACTTATATGAAAGTGGTCGTAAAAGGGGGGAGTTTAAAAAAAGGTGACAGAACACATTCCTTCCCATACCCGTCCCATTCCTCCAATCTTACACCACCTGATGCCTACTTGTGGGGAATGTTAAAGGAGAGTGTGGTCAACTGTAAAGATCTGCCAAGAACCGTGCGTGCCTTACGCAAATACATCATCTCCTTTTGCAGGAGTCTGCAGCAACCTTTTGTTTCGGGAATCCGGATTGAGAATCTCTGTGAACAATATGAACACTGTCTACAGCATGGTGGTGCACACATACTTCAAATGTCACTTGCCATACCCAGACCTGATTACTGCCAGACCTGTTCAATCAAGAAATCGCTTACATAGATAATGATCATGCAGAAAACTTTTTTTTCCTTTAGAAATAGTGGTGATGTGAGGCCATTTATCTCTGCCTATATGTGTGAGCCACATGTAAATTGATGAACCAAAGTTTCCACACCGTTGAATGTTTGACTTGATATAATACACACAAATTAACACACACATGTTTAAATAGCTATTGAGTTACGTTTTCACACCTATCACTTGTAATTTTTTCTGTTTTTTTTTTATTCTTGAAAGACCCCTTCACATTTAATCCAGGGCTACACTAACTTTTTAACTGGTATATCAAAATAATTGTATTTTATATTATCTTTATATTTTTAAATAACTGTGTGTGTGTGTGTGTGTGTGTGTGTGTGTGTGTGTGTGTGTGTGTGTGTGTGTGTGTGTGTGTGATTGCAGGGCGATAAGGGAGGAGAGAGGGTCCTGCAGAAGAAGTGGACAACTTTTTTGAAAGCCCAGCTCCTCTGTTCATTACCTGAAGATGGCTTTCCTTTTAACATCATTCAAGACATGTTTGTCTTGACACCCAGTAAGGGGGACTGGAAGAGCACTGTGTTCTATGGAGTTTTTACCTCTCAGTGGTATGAATTTGTTGTTTGATGATGCATTTAATTCAGTTCAATTTTATTAGTATATTGCTTTTAACAATAGAAATTGTCACAAAGCAGCTGCAAAGAATTAAAGAATATATGGTAATATGGAAATGAAAAATGTAAGGAAATATCTATAATTCTAATTTTAAATATTAATTTGTCCCTAATGAGCAAGCCGGTGGCAATGTTGGCAAGGAAAAACTCAAGCCAGGACTCAACAGGGAAGCATTCTTCATTTGGGCAATAATATGACCGCCAGTCTGTGCTGTATCTGTGCGCTATAAGACTGAAAGTGTTAATATAAAGTCCACACTTCCTGCCTTCCTTCCACTGTTAGGGTACAAACTGTTCTTGGTAATTTCAGTCCTCAATTAGTTAGAGACAGTAGTCACAAGCCATCAAAGAAAAACTGCCTGCATCAGCCCAGTCCAAGTTCATCTTCATGGTTTTTGAGTAGCACCATCCTAAGTCTCTATACACATCCCAAGCAGCATCCAGAGGCCTCCAAGTGACAAGAACTTCATCCAGAAGCATGGCACCAGGATGTGTCTGACGGGTCTGGAGGGCAGAAGGGGTTGGTAGTACTGGCAACTCAGGTGCCATGTGAAGCTCGGCAGAAATAGAGTGAGAGAAAGTGAGTGAGATAGGGAAAAACTGTTAGATGTGCTAGCAGTAATGTAGAATGTGTACAATGTAGTGCAGAGTGCACGCAGGGACTCCAGCATGAACAACAATGGCAGCATAAGTAAAAGGTAACTGATGAAAAATTTACTGACAAATGTGGATAATAGGATATTTTGCACAATGATGCATGCGCACCAATCAGCCATAAAATTATGATGACTGACCAGTGACGTGAATAACACTGACCACCAATTATGCACCAGCAAACTGGTGACATGGTCATGGTCCCCCAAGGCTCACTCTTGCTCAAGGGGTCCACGATAAAAAGGTACCAGAACACCCAGTAAACTACAGCCCACTACACAGGGGGCACAGCAGACAAAGAGCTAAAGGGCGGTCTGGCCTCCAAACTCTGCAGATCATAATCCAATCAAGCACCCATGAGATGCGCTGGACAAGCAAGTTTCATCCACCGAGGCTCCACCCCACAACACCCCACCTGCTGTGGGATCTACTGACAAAAGGGAAACCCAAATCCTGCATGGATTTTATGTTGATGGATGGTTGATCAGTGTAAATGTAGACTAATTGCATATATTAATATAATATATAAATATAGAATGGATTCATTTTACTGTTTAATACATTTTATAAATATTACCTGTATTATTTGTATAGACTTGCATAGGTGTGTAAATGCAGGTTTTGCCTTCACCAAGTTTGCTTCATCTCCATGCGAAATTTGAAGGTGTAAAATGGTGCACCTAATAGGAGTGGTCAGCATACGTCTGGATCACAGTACAAGATAACAAACATTAAGCTGTTAAGCTGCTATTTGACAATTGCCATTGTTAAAAGCACAAAAAAAATTAACATTCTATATGCATCTTTGCAGGTACAAAAGGGCATTGGGAAGCTCAGCTGTGTGCACCTATACCATGAGCCAAGTGGAAGAGGTGTTTAATGGTCGTTATCAAGAGGTTAACAGGGAAACACAGCAGTGGTACACCTATAATCACCCAATCCCAGAACCTAGACCTGGAGCGGTATTTAACTTCTTATTAGAAACCCATTGTTTTGTTTGTGTTTTTTGTAATAAATAGTGGAATTTAATTATTTGACTAACACTTTATACAATCATAAGACTTCATTTATATATACACATGGATGAATTTGTGGGTACCCTTCCGTTAAAGAAAGGGGGAAAAACACAAATAGTTCAAAACTGACAATAGTAATAAAAAAATAATATAAAAATGTTGTAATAATGTAATGAAAATCAATCATTGCTTTTGAATTGTTATTCAAGAGAACAGTTTAAGAAAACAGCCAGGAGCCGTGTGAGAGCAGATTGGTGGTCGCAGTCACGTTTATACTCCAGTGGCTCATCCTGTTGTGTATGCTGGGCTGGAAATGTGATGCCTCACCTAACTGCCGTGTTGCTCTGCTTTTTATTGATTCTCATTGATGTTCTCGGTATGCAGTGGTTAGTACCTACAAAACTGGTGGGAAAAAAAGCTTTAACCTGTATATGGTTGACCTCCAGGTTTTATTTTTGTTAGGAAGTTGACTTTCACCCCTAATTTTTAGTCCAATTATCCAATATCCAATTCTTACCTGACATTAGGACACTCCCTCCCTCAAAGCTGTGCATCTACTGGCTTCTTCATTTTGTTCAGGAAGGTACAGTTGAACACTGGGCCTGGAATGGACAGTAGGGTGATCCCTCTGTAGTTTAAACAGAAGCTAAGGTCATCTTCCTTGGGAAACTTGAATAAAGTCCCCTCCCCCTTTCCATCCTGATGGCACTTCTTTCCAGAGGGGTTTAAGTATCTCAAAGAGGGCTTTTAATATCTCTATGAGAGCTATCCAGTAGATTCGGAGGCACTGGCCTATTTAGCATTTCATCAAAATACTCCAGTCATCTAGCTTTGTCCTTCCTTTTCTACAGTCTGTGGTGCCATCCTTGTGTTTAACGGGTCCCTCCAGCTTGCTAAATTGTCATGAAATCTTTTTGATGGTTTTATATAATCGTTTACAGTGTATTTGCCTCTTAACCAATCAAACCAGTCTATGTGGTTCCCTGTGTCAGACCAAATACTTATCTTGAATGTGCAGTTGGCGTCTGCAAACTGTTTGTGCCTTGGCCTTCTCCGTTCAAGTTCTACTGCTGTGTGCTGCTGTTTTCTTCTGTTTCTTATCCTGAATCTACCACAGCACATCTGTGAAAATCCACTCTGTGCTGGTGGCTCCTTCATCCTAGTACTGTACTTCTTTGCATGATGATGACTGCCTCTTTAATCTTGTGTCACTTGCTATATAAATTTGTCTGTAGTTCTTCTAAAACAATCTCTTGGAGGACTTGGAATTTGTTGTTGATGATCAATGTAAACTCCTCTTTGGTTGGTTTGTCCTTCAAATGTCCTATGTTAAACTTCACAAGATGGGGCAATTCTCCTTTCCAGTTCTTGCATGTACCAGCTGTTTGTGTAGCTCACATCTACCCGTTCAACCCCGGTAGTTATAACTGGTCAATGTGTGTAATTTCAGTTTTAATTTTTTTTTTTTTTTTTTTTTACACATGCATTTTTTTAACAATTAACACGACCCAAAATATTTTTGTGTTTTTACACATTTTGTCTTTATTTAAGAATAACTAACTCTGGCATATTTACTTTTACCTTTTACATTGCTATATGCATGGTGCTGGTTTGCCTATAGGATTACATGCCAGTCAAATTAATACAAGTATTTTAGTGCAATGTGCGGCTTCATTAAACCAAAAGATTTTCCGTAGTGCATCAGACCTCTCTGACGCTGATGTTAACAGTCTTTTCTTAAACACAGGGGAACTGATAGCACTGATATTTTAATATCTTAAATATTATGCTAAATTATAAATTAAGGTTTTTACTATTGTGTAATTAAAATGGGCTTATATATATTTAGTGAAAGTTAAACCTCCTTCATCCTTCCCTTTCTAGTGCATTACTAATGCAGCTCGGGCTCAGGGCATCTTTTCCTCACTGCACATGCCTGATAAGGTGCTAAACTTTGTGAAGGATCACTTCTTAATGGATGGTGTGATTCGCAGCCAGCCGCTGCTGGTTAAGCACAATGTGCAATATATGAAAATCATTGTGCATCATGTCCAGGCTGTACACCGGGGCTACAATGTGCTTTTTTTGGGTACAGGTGAGAGTTTATTCTATTATTTTAGTACTACTTTTAAATTTAAAATACTATTATTTTATTATAATTAACAATAAAACATACTATTAATTATTCATTAAAAATAGTCTTGAAATTTCAGTCATCTATATTTCTTTTTTACAAATTCTGGCTGGAGAACTTACTTTAAGTGCCATCTTAACAGTCAGCTTTTAGTTGACCTTTTAGTTTTAGTTGACTGTCCCTATAAAACATCTCACAGAACCTTTGTACAGTATGTAACCTTTGCTTTCTAACAATGTTATTTTTCTAGCAGTTATTCCATTTCACTGTTCGACCATGATCAGTAGCAGAAATGTGTTTAATGTTGTTTTTATCAATGCTATTTGTAATGCACACAATAACAGATTATAGTGTTAAATGTGATTAAGTAGGACTCCTGCCTGTAACATTTTACCTGTCACTTTTTCCAGATGATGGCAGGCTTCACAAAGCCATTAACTGCAAGGGCAAAATGCACATCATTGAGGAGCTAACCCTTTTTCTACGAATGCAGCCTGTACAGCACATCAAACTAGATGCTGAAAAGGTATGGACATCTGGTTTATGATGCAGACGGTATATAAGTTAACAAGCTTAGATATTATTTTCCTCTGTAGAGAGAGCTAGTACTGGCTGTATTGGGTGCCATTTGCTTCATCTGTTATTTCTACTTTTGCGTGTGTGCAGTTGTGTATGTACAGTGCATCCGGAAAGTCTTCAAAGCGCTTCACTTTTTACACATTTTGCTATGTTACAGCCTTTCAAATGGATTAAATTAATTATTTTTCAACACCCTATGATGACAATGTGAAAGAAGTTTGTTTAAAATCTTTGCACATTTATTAAAAATAAAAAACGAGGGGGGAAAAAAATCACATGTACATAAGTATTCACAGCCTCGGCCTGCAACTCAGAGCACAAACCAAGCCATGAAGTCCAAGGAATGGTCTGTAGACCTCTCAGACAGGATTGTATCAATGCACAGATCTGGGGAAGGGTACAGAGAAATTTCTGCAGCATTGAAGGTTCAGATGAGCACAGTAGCCTCCATCATCCATAAATGGAAGAAGTTTGGAACCACCAGGACTCTTACTAGGGTCGGCTGCCTGGCCAAAGTGACCAACTGTTTCTCTGTGGAGAGAGGAGAACCAGAAGAACAACCATCTCTGCAGCACTCCACCAATCAGGCCTGCATGGTAGAGTGGGCAGACAGAGGCCACTCCTCAGTAAAAGACACATGACAGGCGCCTGAAGGACTCTCAGACCATGAGAAACCTTTTTTTATATATATATATATATATATATATATATATATATATATTTTTTTTTTTTTTTTTTTTTTTTAAACCACATTTGGCACCATTTAAGTCTTTTTGAGTATGATGCTACAAGATGTTTCTTTTCTGGAAGGTTCTCTCTCCACAGAGAGACGCTGGAGCTCTTTCAGACTAACCATCGGGTTCTTGGTCACCTCTCTGACTAAGGCCCTTCTCCCCAGGTGCTCACTTTGGTCCTGGTGGTTTCTAACTTCTTCCGTTTACGGATTACAGAGGCCACTGTGCTCAGCTGGACCTTCAATGCTACAGAAAATTATAAATAGACTGTAGGACCTTATATAGACAGGTGTGTTTCTTTTGAAATAATGACCAATCAACTAAATTGACCACAGGTGAACTCCAATCGTGTTGTAGAAACAGCTCGGTGAAGAGTGTCATGGCAAAGGCTGTGAATACTGATGTGATTTCTTTTTTATTTTATTTTTTTAGAATTATATAATTTCTTTTATTATTAAAAAAGATTTCAAACAAACTTTTTTCATGTTGTCATTATGGGGTACTGTTTGTAGAATTTAGAGGAAAATAATGAATTTGATCCATTTTGAAATATGGCTGTAACGTACCAAAGTTTGGAAAAAGTAAAGCGCAGTGAATACTTTTCGGATGCACTGTGATTTATAATTATCTTTCAGCTTTCGTTTTAAGATATTCAGTTTATTCACTCTCTGATAGCATCTGAGACTCCAATATGCTTGTTGATTTATTCTGTTTTATCTCCTTTGGATCAGGGTGTGCTGTTTGTTTCCTCTTACTCTGAGCTGGTGGAGATTCCTGTTGCTAACTGCTCAAATCACCGCAGCTGTGGGGAGTGTATACTCACCAGAGACCCTTACTGTGGCTGGGCAGCGGGGAAGTGTGTTGATGTCAGGAAGGCATCATCTAAAAGGTTAGTGGAGTAAAAGGGGGAAAAAAACTACATACTGATCAGATCTTTTTAAATCAATACGTTAATATCATAGTACGCACTATGAGTGTATCAGTGTGCAGACTCTAATGTTATTGTAGTTAAATAGTACAGTGGAACCTTGGATTGTGAGTAACATGGTTTGCAAGATGAGCCAAATGTTTAAATGAATTTTAAGCTGATAAACTTAGGTTTTGATATACGAGCGTCACGTGATCACAGCCAATGTTTCTTCTCTCTCACGCTGTGGGATTGTGGGTAATCATCTCCCAAAAACGCATTTTTTTGTGTGTGTGTGTCCAAACGTAGTGACTGTACTTTAGTAACAACGGCCCCCGTGAAGAAAAAGGTTAAAAAGCCTGTAGCAGTGCGGCAGATGAATCTGTTTAATGACAACGCTTTGTGACATTTCTGCAAAATCCTCAAAAGTAGGCAAAAGCAAGTGTCATTAGAGAGGATCCTTCTTTAAGATGTTTTCTGACAGAGCAGCGACTCAGAAACAGTGTGTGTGTGTGTGTGTGTGTGTGTGTGTGAGAAAGTCGTCCTACACAGTAGCCTCCCTCCTTACCTCCTCTCGTCTTACTTCAGGCACAATTCTTATCAAAGATAAAGTGCAGGTTAATTTTTTTATTTTTACTTTATATTTTATATTTATCATTTTTATATTAATATTTTGGGTTTGAGTTTCCATAATTTTTTATGGGGAAATTTGCGTTGATTTAAGTGCTTTGATATACAAGCAAGCTTCCGTAATGAATTATGCTCACAACCCAAGGTTTAACTGTATTTTTATTTTCATGCACATAAATTATGTACTGTACATGTTTGCAAAAAGATATCCATTAGGTATCAAGGTTTGGTATCCAAAGTAAGAAAGTATGCTTATTCTCACTCGAATGGGTCCTAATGCATCCTATTCTTGTTAATTTTACAGTAAAATTGTCCAAGATATAGAAGATGCCAACATAGCCACATGTGATGAAGCTATACCCAGGTCCCACTCTGCACAACTGCCATCCACACGTGAGTGAAATCAAGAATCACTTAAAATGTTGTTCTCTTTTTTGTTTGTGTTTTTTATATTGTGTTGAGGACTAAACTCAATGTCCAGGCATAAATAAAACTGATAAACCAACTGACATCTACAGTATATGCTTTGAAGTATTGAAGCAAAAACAGATCTAGCATTACTAGCATAAATAACCCTACAATGTAAAGTGTATAAATAATACTTTAAATAAGTCAAGAGACATTTATTTGTCTCAGTGGGGAGGTTTTTTAATTGTTACTTGTAATTTACTTTACATACAGGTATTCTTCCTTGTCAAGTAATCAGAATCCCAGCAAACACATTTCAGGTGCTGCCATGTAAGTTGCGCTCTAACTTGGCTGAAAGACGATGGAAGTATAGCAAGGATGCTGGACGATTTCTCTATCCAAGCTCTGAAGGAGGGCTAGTAGTAGTGGCCCAAACAGACAGGGAGGAATCCTATGAATGCTGGTCAGTTGAAAACGGCTTTTGGCAGCTCCTGGCCAATTACTGTGTTAAGGCAGATAAACAACATGTGAGCACCATGCTGATCGGTAGCGTACACACTCCGCTGGTTCCCAAGGAGGAGCCAATGATCCTTCCAGGTGAAGCTCGCTCATCACGGATAGAGACCAAAACCTACTGGAGTGAGCTGATTGTGGTATGCACACTGCTGGTCTTCTGCCTCCTTGTCTTTTCTGTGTTTGTGATCTACCGGGATAAGGACCGAATTAAATCCATGTTAAAGCAGAGCGAGTGTCCCAACATCCAGCAGAGAAAGGTACAAATGGCTGGAAAGCTCACCGAAAGCCTACCAACGAATGGCCACAATGCCAGTTCCCCAATGCCAGACCAAAAGGGCTACCAGACATTGCATGAAAACCTCTTCTACAATACATCACCACAAGAGTTTTCTATATCTGAGAACGGCAAAAGTTTCTCAGAATCAGAACACCGCCCCTTGCACCTTAAGGACACCCATGTAGAGATATCGCCCACCTGCCCATGTCCTCGAGTACGGCTCGGCTCAGAGATCAAAGATTCCCACATTTGAGACTACATATGCAAATGACAACTTGAGAGTCAATGCAGTGATGTTGAGGGAAATGGCGGTGCCACAAAGACTTGAAAATTATATTTCTGTTGAAACTTTCAGGCAATGTTTGTATTATTTTCTTTGCACTTTGTCCCCTACTTATGTCTTGGTGATGTCCATATTCTCTGTCACTGGTAGTATGCATTTCATGGGACACAAATGAGAGAGAAACTAAATTATGATTCTTAGAAAAGCATTTAAAGCTAGATAATCCCATGAATATGGTGTGCTGATGTAATGCCAGTGGAACATTTGTCATATGTTGCATCCGTTGTCTGTTGGCGTTCCTGTTCGTTATGGGATTCCCTCAGGGATTACTATCCTCACCCACACACATCAAGCTTTATTTTGCCGTTTGACGATTAATTTGTCCACTGCAGGGTTTAAGAAGGCTATACAGTGTCAGAAGGCTACATGTAGTAGTGTTGGAAACCAGCAAATTGTAATTGGTGCAATGTGAACAAGTTTTGACTAACAAACCTCACAATATATATGCAAGGCTGGAATACGTCATAATGTCCTCAGTACAAGTCAGTTGTATTATGCAAACCACTGGGAATCTATTAGGAATTAGAATTACTGTTGAGAAAAGCCAGCATTGGCACATGGAGAATTGTTGGTACTGCCTCTTAAAGCAATACACATACAATCAAGTATTTAAAAAAGCTTGAGGTAATATGGTACAGTGAGGTGGTATTAATGCAAATTGTGAACAGGATATAAGGCGGCGCATGGTACAGGTCGAGCATTGTGAAAATTCAGGCAGTGAATAGAAAAAAATTAAGAACCTAAGAGTTGAAGGAATTTACAGCTCATGCTTAAAGTTAAAGTTAACTTATCAAAGATAAGTGACGCACCAGTGTTGGGGATGAAATAGAACATTTGAGAGGTAGTTAATGTAGACACTGGTGGTTATCATCAATAATAATGTACCCATTTTAAGAATCTAAACTGTAGTTTGTGCCAAATTTTCTTAATGTAAATCAGTAATCTTTTGTTGTTTTACAATGTGGCACAAAAACTGTTGAAAAATCTAAACTGTTAACTTTTTAGTGGAAGTCATCATTACTGTGGGCTAAAATATTGGGAGATTTATCTGGACTGTATTTCATTGCTGTTTACCTTTTGAAAGTCAATGATTCCTGGATATTCGTCCTGTTTCTTCAATTATTTAACTACTAAGACAAGTATGTTTAAAAACTATAACAGAACTCGCTGGAATTAAATAATAGTATCAAATGATAACACACCATCTCATTAAAAATAATTTTATTTTAGGAATGAATGAATGGGTTCATGGTTGAAAATTACATCCAACATCGGGGACTGATGCACTGTCGCCTTGCACCTCCAGGGTGCGGGTTCGATTTCCGGCCAGGCTCGATTCCCGTCTCTGTGTGCATGTACAGTACAGTATGTTCTCCCTGTGCTTGGTGGGTTTCCTCCGGGTACGCCGGTTTCCTCCCACAGTCCAAACATATGCAGGTTAGGCTAATTGGCGTTCCCAAAATTGCCCTTAGTGTGTGAATGAGTGTGTGTGTGTGTGTGCCCTGCGATGGATTGGCACCGTGTCCAGGGTGTACCCCGCCTCGTGCCCTAAGCCTCCTGGGATAGGCTCCAGGATAAAGCGGTATAGAAGATGAGTGAGTGAGTGATCGGGGACTGAAAATCTTCCAAAGAACTTTCTATTGCACCACTTTGAACATATAATGTAAAAACACAATGTCATTTGTCTTGTAAGAGCATGCAAACATTTGTTCAATGGACTTTTCAGAAAGTATTCCAAAACAGAATTATTTAATTTTTTTCTTGTTTATTTTTACAAAATGTTTATAAATGACTTCATTTAATATGTTGTGCAAAAATGTAGCTGTGTGCGCGCTAGTGTCCTGTTGATTGACTGCTGTTGTGATAATGGGTGTATACTGTATGTATAAAATATTTCCACAGAATGTTAATATAAATGAGGCTGTTAAATTCTCAATTCATGTAAAAAATTTTGGCTGCCATAAATCTGTTGACAGTTCTGTATCAAGATTTTTTTTGTCAATCCAGGATCGTGTTTCTTGTCGTATGAAACAAATCTTTTTTTTTTTGTTTGTTTTATTTATATAGCGCTTTTAACAAGGGTCATTGTTGCAAAGCAGCTTTACATTTTGGAAATGAGTTTGAAAAGTGTGAGTAAACATGTATAAGTCATAATTATTAGATTGTCCCTGATGAGCAAGCTGAGAGCGACAGTGGCAAGGATAAACTCCCCTGAGATGACCGAAACCTTGAGAGGAACCAGACACAACAAGGAATCCATGTTATGACCATAATTGATCTGCACTCAGAGTGTGTGTTAGAAGGCTGGAAGTTCAGTATTACAGCAGAGGTGTTCAAGTTAAGTCCACTTTCATTACTGGAGGCTCAGGTACAAAACCATTTGTAGGACTGCAGTCACAAGTCATCAGAGAACAGCGGCCTGCATCAGCCGAGTCTAAGACCATCTTCATGGTCAAATGGAACCATGCCAAAGCAGACCATACAGGGCCTCCATGCATCATGATCTCCAGCCTGAACCGCGGGATGAGTTAGACGGGTCCGCAAGGGGAAGAGCTCACTCCACTCCTCGGGTACGTGTGCACACTGACAGGTAGCATTTCACAAATACCCATTCCACTCACTCTCTTCATCTTTAGAGGTAAGAGTCAGGCGGAATTTCTTTACATTTTACTACTTCCTCCGCAAGTAAAAACGATCTCAAAAATTCAGAAAGAAATTCAGAGGACCCCTGGGCTGGAGATCAACTGATTAGATCAATTTGTGGCTAAGTTTATGTTATGTTAGTATAGAGAACTTCAAATGCATTAAATTTGTATGCATGTTTTTCTACCATGGTCGGATTATCATTCTAAATAACCGCAACACTTCCTTTACCGATTAGGTGAGGCTGATCTATGTACAGTGGGGCAGAAAAGTATTTAGTCATCCACCAATTGTGCAAGTTCTCCCACTTAAAAAGACGAGAGAGGCCTGTAATTGTCATCATAGGTATACCTCAACTAGGAGAGACAAAATAAGAAGAAAAAACTCCAGAAAAACAAAACACTTTGTAGGATTTTTTGATAATTTATTTGCTAATTATGGTGGAAAATAAGTAATTGGTCAATAACAAATTTTAATCTCAGTACTTTGTTATATCCCCTTTGTTGGCAATGACGGAGGTCAAACGTTTTCTGTAAGTCTTCACAAGGTTTT
>JAQQZT010000038.1:19376802-19387337 GCA_030068275.1 Clarias platycephalus | reverse complement strand
GGACGCTCCCAGAAAACATTCCAGTTATCAACAAAGGGTAATTTCTGTTGTTGACACCAAGATTTTAACCATTCATTAAGAGCAAATAATCTACTGAACTACTGAATTATGTAGTAAACAAACAACCCTGAAACTGTTTTATATTTTAAATTGTCCAAAGTAGCTACATTTAGCTTTGGTGACAGTTTGAGAGAGAGAGAGAGCATTCTCTCATCAGAGTCACGAGTTTGTCAACTGGAATGTTTTTCAATTCACACACGTGAGTTGATTTTTTGACATTTCTTGCTGTCTTAATGTGCTTTAGAACATCAATTTTCTTGTGCAGAGGAAGGGCGGATCCAGAGGTAATAGCCTTATTAGTGCTACTACAACTACAGTACTCTACTCTCAGTCCAGTGAAGAGAAAGGACAGGCCATCATTACTTTAAGAAATTGAGGTCAGTCAATCCAAAAATCTTCAGAACATTGAATACATGTCCAAATGCCATTTCCAGTCTAAGGAGACTAAGTGACCAACATGTTTCAACATCCACTGTTCAGAGGAAAGGTTAGTGTTTGCAAAGCTGCTAATCATTATTAGATAGGTGTTTGATAGCCCAGTGATGTCTAGCATCACTAAACACCAGCTGATGCATAAAAAAAAAAAGATTAAAAAAAAAAAAAAAGATTTTTTCTAAACAAATATTAGCTAGGTCTATTCATAACATTAGTTTGCAGGGTTTAATTGGCAGCTAACAAAATTTTAAACGTTTTCTACTTGAACAAAAGTGGAATTTTTCTATGAACTCACTGAGCACTTTATTAAGAACGCCTGTACACCTACTAATTTGTGTAATTATTTATACAGCCAATCACGTGGCTTCATTGTAATACATACAATCATACAGATATGGGCAGATCTGATTGTCACATTAAACAAGAGAATGGGTGAATGTATTGTAGCCGGGACATGATGATGCCAGATGGGCTACTTTTAGTATTTCGATAACTGCTGATCTCTAATCTCACAACAATGTAGAGTTTAATAAAAATGTTAAAGGAAGAAAATGTCCAATGAGCAGCAGGTCTCCAGATTGAAATGCCTTATTGATAGTTGTCAAGTCACACTGGCCAATCCGGTTCAAGCTGATATAAACGCTACACTAACTGAGGTAACCACTCAGTGTACAATTGTCATACAGGTTGAGCAGAAATAATAAAAAAGTAACCGATATTAAGGAGGTCTGAGAAATTGTAAATAGGAATTAGCTGTCCATGGTACTCCTCAATAGGTCACTTGAACAACAACAATAATAATAATTTTAAAAAGGACAGTCCGTCATCCAGTAATCTCCAAATGTGACACGCATTACTGCATTACTCACACATCTTCAAAAAGTCTTATCATGTGATAAACACAACTGTTATTTTCTCTACAATACACACTTACACTTTATGTACATTGCTGAAAATGTTGAAAATGTGTCATGTGTGGGATCCTCCACTAGAAAATAAAATAAATAAATAAATTAGCTAGCCCATACATTGGATGGGGAATTGGAATTGGGGAAATGGGGAGGTCTGGAGATCTTTTACAATCAGAGTTGAATTTGATGAGTGACATCAATTTGCACAGCTAGCAAAAGCACCTAAGTAGTCCGGTCACCCGCTCTTATTCTTTGAAAGCAACAGAATGTGCAGTGTTTGCGAACAAACAGCACTGTACAAAATTCCCAGGCAACCAGTGTTTTTAGGACAAACTTAATTATAGATTTTTGATGACTTTATTTATTTAGTACAAAAACATTTTTGATTTGCAAACATCAATATTGTACCACAAAATAAAAAGTTACAGAAAGCTATTTGTGTCCCAGAAAAGAAAGCACCATACAGTATTTCTTACTTTACATACCACTTTTTAGATAAACACAAAATGGAAGCTGCAGGATTTTGAATGCAAAAAAGAAGCAGGTGCAACAATCAAAGTCCGCAGTAGAACTGTGGTGATTCTACTGGCTGCTCTGTAAAATGTAGTGAATAATTACTTTATATATCTGTACAAATTGTACCTGACACTAAAGGGTCCTTAATGACTTTCATTTTAATCAATGAGTTTCATTAATTATTCTTTACTGAGTTTTTTATTTATTTATTTAATTATTTATTTTTTAATTTTTTTCAAGTAATCCATGCATGCTCTACAGCATTTATTTACATTTACAAGTCCAAGGAATTGTCTGTAGACCTCTCGGACAGGATTGTATCCAGGCACAGATCTGGGGAAGGGTCCAGATGAGCACAGTGGCCTCCATCATTCATAAATGGAAGAAGTTTGGAACCATCAGGATTTTTCCTGGAGCGAGCCACCTGGCCAAAGTGAGTGAATGGGGGAGAAGGGCCTTAGTCACGGAGGTGACCAAGAACCCAATGGTCATTCTGAAAGAGCTCCAGTGTTTCTCTGTGGAGAGAGAAGAACCTTCCACAAAAACAACCATCTCTGCAGCACTCCACCAGTCAGGCCTGCATGGTGACCAGACGGAAGCCACTGCTCAGTAAAAGGCACATGACAGGCGCCTGAAGGACTCACAGACTATGAGAAACCTTTTGTTTTTGTTGAAGCACCTTTGGCACCAATTACAGCCCCTTTTTGAGTATGATGCTACAAGAGGGTTTTTCTTCTGGAAGGTTCTACCTAAAAAGAGAACAAAGTTTCATCTCACATGTGCCAAAAGCATCTTTGAGTGTCCCCAAGTCTTCTGGCCAAATATGCTGTGGACTAATGAGACAAAATATGAACTTTTTTTTGAAGTGTGTCCTGTTACATATGGTGTAAAACCAAAACATTAATTATTTAAAATCAAATTTATTTATTAAAAATCAAAACAAAAACAGAACAACAGTCAAACATGGTGGTATTAGTGTGATGGTCTGGGGCTACTTTGCAGCTTCTGAATCTGGACGGCTTGCTATAATTAATTTAACCATGAATTCTGCGCTGAAGTTGAATGTCTGGCCATCAGTTCGTGACCTCAAGCTCAACACACCTGTGTTATGTAACAAAACAAGTCCACTGCTGAATGGCTTAAACAAAATTATAGTAATGGCGTGGCCTAGTCAAAGTCCAGACTAAAATTCAATTAAGATGCTGAGGCATGACCTTAAACAGGCCATTCATGCTTGAAAACCCTGTGAATGGTTAAATTAACACAATTCTGCAAAGAAGAGTGGACCACAATTCCTTCACAGTGATGTAAATGATGTAAGTGGCGGTTGTTGCAGCCAAGAGTTGACCTACCAGGAGCAATTCAGGTTCAGCAGCAGTTACTTTTTCACTTACGGCCACAGAGGTTTGGACAGCTTTTTTCATTTAAAAACTGCATTTTGGATTTAATTGGTTATATCTGTGTAATATTAATATCTGTTTGATCAGAATCAGTTTACTTAGACTGTAAACTAAGTTACTCGCAATGCAAGATTCTGTTCGGTCTGTGAAATATAACAGTATTGTCTCTGCGCCCTTAAATCACGAGGGAAATCCTGGACGCCATTCTGTCAGCTGATTTCCACTTTCTTGAACTGTGAACTCTGTTTTCCAAAATTAGGATTATTCTCCTTTGGGACAACTTTACAGAACAGCCATTTTCTGTCATCATGCTCCCGGACTGATTCATTGAAGCTGATTAATTTCTTCCGCACCCCCACATACACACATACAATAGACCAGACATTTTATACATTCACTTACACACTGAAAATATTGTATAGAATTGGAGAGAGAGAGAGATGGATAGACTTCATGCCCCTTAAATTTTTCCACATTTGGTCATGTTACAATCACAAATGTATTTTAGGCCTACACAATGTGGCACATAATTTTAAAGTGGAATAAAAAAATTTTTTTTACTAATAAATATCTGAAAATGTAAAGATCTATCTAAGTGAAATATGTATAGCCTTTTTTATTTATTTGTTTGTTTATTTTAATTACAGCTTATAGCTCATAAAATAAAATTAAAAAAAAACCCAATATCAAAATATTACAATATTTCCTAAGCTCAATCAGAAAGGGATTTACGAGCATGGCTTGCAAATTGCCATTTTCATTTGTTATTATGATTATTATGATTATTATGATTATTATTTCTATTCTACATCATCTATTATTATTTTGTAAAAATACAGTGGGTAGCCCGAACCATAAATAATAGAAACGGCAAACATTCTCAGATGGTGCATAATTCAGTGTTGGCCTCTTGGTGGAGCCATAGTACAAGCGTTTACATTTTTCCTCTACATTAACAACTTTAATCCTTTCAGAACTTTTAAACTATTAGAATTGATTTTTATATTACTTTTTTTCATTCTGCCAAATTTGGCTGAATACTGCCCACTGCTTTCCACCGTGATACGTACATGGGCTTTTTTATTTTATTTTAAACAATAACATTGGTATAACATGCGTAAATCCAGAGGTCATATGTGTAGGTGATTCTTATAATAAATCCAGGTGACCTATAAGTCAGATCAAGCTGACATCTGTTATATTTTATCTCCTCTGCTAGTCTGGGCTAATGTGGATGTACGGCCTAAAAGTGTGGCTGTCATCAGCCAAACACATTTCAACAGCCATTTAACAGCTTTACCCTGCCCTAAGATATTGGTACAAAACCTGAATCGTATGTTCGAGTATGGTCTTTTTCTTAGCTGATCCAATCTCTCAGCTGCCCCTTTAAGAAGACTTCAGTTGTTTTTTTGACTTGGGTTGCTTTTGTATGTTTTGGGCTATTATATGTGTACTATGAAGTCTGACATCTGACATCAATTGAACAGAAATGTGATTATATCAGAGCAGAAAGTATAGCTTTATACACTTAATTATTTATCCTGCTTCTGCTATCAGTAATCACATCATCAGTAAATGACTCAGTTCAGTGCACATACGAAGTGGTATCAAAAAGTTTCGACCTAGCATTTTAGAACAAAAGAGGGAATGTTCTGCATGAAACTGGCCGAATCTGCCACAGAGGTGTTTGACATGATTCACGAGTGGAACTTGTGCGTGATGATCAACAGTGAACACTCCACAACATTGCTGCCATTGTCGGTGTCACATGAACAGTCCAGGCAATCCATCCGCGTGTCATGGATGACCTGTCCTTCATGTCAAAGATCATTACTGGTGACAAAACTTGGGAGTACGGGTCCAAGATGAAGCAACAGTCTTCACAGTGGAAGAGACCATCTTCTCCATGACCAAAAAAGGTGAGGCAGGTCCACCGCTCGACTAAGTTGTCCTGATACCACCTCGTACAACATACAACATTTCCCTCTTCATGTTCTTCTTCTTGCGTTTCTTTGTGTGTGTGTGTGCGTGTGTGCATGTGTGTGTGTGTGTGTGTGATTACCCAGGAACTGAAAGTTGATTTTGATTAAATTTGGTGTGCTACAACAATGTGCTACTCTATAGCTGGATTGTTCATCACTACTATAATGCTTCAAAAGCATGACCAACTGTACCCAATGAGCTTTCAGCACAGGAGAGGCCTATTGCCACAAAACGTAGTGGGTATGTTCATATGTAGTTTTTATTGTCTACTGAAAAAACTGGCCACTGGGAGCAGTTTGCTATGTCTGCTTGCACCCCATAAAGCACCACTACGTATATGTACGATCCCAATCATAAAGTTAAAAATCCTGTTGTTTTCTTTGTTGTTTTTGTTTGTTAGTTTGTTTGTTTTTCCTGACAACCTTTTTTTTTTATTTTACGTTTTACATATTAGCTAGTATCTCCATTGTCTTAAATCCTACTGTGAAAATTATTCTGTTTAATAATTATCATCAAAACAGGTTGGTGCTTTTAAACAATGTGACCACCACAGTTGAAGCAATTCTAATAAGTTGGAGTGTTATTAATAAATAATAATAATAAGAAGAAGATGGCACTGACATTTGACAGTTAGGTTCCAAACCACCTACTTGACATGGACATATCCACATGAAGGGGACTCTATAATTAATTTAGCTTTTTGTTTGCATGTTGTAACGGTCAAGTCTTGTTACATGTTAAAGAGCCGGAACGGTTATAATGTTCACTAAGGATGTGAGGAAATTTCCCTCGCTAATGTGCTCATGGGCAACATGGTGGCTTAATGGTTGGCACTGTTGAACCTGTTGGCACAGGTTCCAGTTTCAATACCTGCCTCAGGTCTGTGTGCATGGGGTTTGCGTGGTCTCCCGGTGCTTGGTGGCTTTCCTCCGGGTACTAAGGTTTTCTCCCACGATCCAAAAACATGCAGATTAGGCTAATTTGTAGTGTGTGAGTGTGTGCCCTTCGATGGATTGGCACCATGTTGAGGGTGTACCCCGCCTTGTGCCCTAAGTCTCCTGGGATAGGCTCCAGGCCCCCCGCGACCCTGTACACAGGATAAAGTGGTATAGACAGTGAGTAAGTGAGGGGTGAGTGAGTGAGTAACATGCTCATCTATACGTTGTTGTCAAAGTAATGCATTAAGGCACACATTGATTTCTATTTTAAGGAGGAAATGCTAATGAATGCATATGCCAATCTTCATCAATGAAGTGTGCTGTTTTAACCAAAGTACTTACTGATAATTGTAGCTCTTGACGGTAATTTATAAGGGTTGCTTTGGATCTTTACTTCCTCAATGTGACACAAGACAAATCTGATTTAACAGAACAGAAAATCTGAGATGTGCTGAAGGTAACAGGTCTGAGAACAATTTCAAATCATCAAACTGGTTCAATCAAATAGGCCCTGATTCAAATAACTGGTCTCAAAACTGTTTTTCTGATGTGCATCTGTGACTTTAGTTCTAGAATTATTCCAATCAGATAAGCCCTGCTTCACTTTGAGGAAGCTGGGGGAATTTGAATTTATTTGTATGAGATTATTTCAATGTGTAAATGAATTTAAATTAATTGAATGTGTTGCTTTGTCTTAAAACAATAATTTTATCCAAATTAGGCTAATGTGTTTTGTTTAATGGAAGAACATGCAGACTGCAAAATCTTAATGGAATTTACATCCCATCAAACAAGGTATCAGCTACTGGTTAAAAAGATGAATAATGACAATTATTAGTTTTATTAACCTTTTAGTTTCTCAATATGTGGGTCCAGTTGAGTTAAACTGCACTCATTTACAGTTGTCCAGTAAGGAAACATGGTTCCATAATAATAATAATAATGATAATAATAATAATAATAATAATAATAATAATAATAATAATAATAAACTCATTAAGATCAAGCTCCCATACTCCACTGTCACTCACACATGGAAAAAACTTTGAGAAGGATTTTATAATGTGCAAATAACTATGGAATGTCCACAGTGTCACTAGTTTATCTGTCTGGATGTCAATAGATCATTGGGAATCTGCAGCTCTAATGAATTCATTACAACACTACGTTTTGTATTGATGTTGCAATGTTGCTGTGGAAAATTCCTACAAAACCAAGTTCAAATAATTTGCCATTTATGGCAATATGTTATTTATGTTGGAAATTCATACATGTTTGTGTATCATATATTAGTACAGGATTTTTGAAAATGATTTGAAAAAATAATATATTAAAGGACTCACCACACAGCTGGAGGAGCTGAGGTGCACCTGGCCATCTTTAAATCATTGGATCTCCAAGTTCCTAACTGGCAGACCACAGGCAATAAGGATGGGCAGACATGTCTCAGCCTCCCCCACCCTCAGCCCTGGAGCCCCCGAGGGTTGTGGTTCTGAGCCCTTACACGTATGACTGCGTAGCTACTACCACCTTCATCAAGTTTGGTGACAACACCGTCATGGTGGGCCTGATCTCTGACAACAAGAAGAAATCTGGAGAACTGGTGCCAGAATAACAACTTCCACCTTAACATCAGCAAGACAAAGGAGCTGATAGTGGACTTTAGTATAAAACAGTAGAGGAACTCAACGAGAGCCCAGTGGAGAGAGTGGGCAGGTTCAGATACCTCGGTGTTCACATCATGCATGTTTTTTTACCACATCAACACCGTGGTAAAAGATTCCCGGCAGCGTCTCTACCACCTCAACTGCTTGAGAGACTTCAGACTGCCCTCTATTGTGCTTAAGAACTTTTACTCCTGTACAATAGAGAGATCCTGACGGGAAACATCATAACCTGGTTCGGGAACAGCACCATGCAGGACAGACGAGCTCTACAGAGGGTGGTGCGATCAGCTGAGCGCATCATCCGCAACAAGCTCCCTGACCTGCACTCGATCTACAGCAAGCGGTGCTGGACCAAGGCCAGGGAGGACCTCAGACACACCAACCGTGGACTATTTTCTCTGTTGCAGTCGGTTAAGCAATTCGGCTCCTTGAAGGCCAACACAGAGAGACTGAGGAGGAGCTTGTCCTCGCAGGCTACACAAACTGTCAATCACAACACCACATAGAACTTGGTGATGGCAGAGAAATGGCATTCAGGCAGAGACGCACACGGAGAAGAGATGTTTTAGTAATACTGAGTGACATAGAGCTTATAAAAGACACGTTTGGACAAAAATGGAATACTATGGAATAAATGGATTATTCTTTTTTTTTTTAAACATCGGTTAATTAGCTAATGTCGTATTCTGTCTCCACAGGTGCATCCATGGAGCACACATTAAAATAATTGCATTTATATATACATTTTATACACATATTAAATAATTTATGTGTACACTTACCTTTTTTTTTTTAGATTATTTGTTATAATCAGCACTGCATTAACATGGTGTACCCCCCTTTTACACACTCTTCTGGGGTACATGCGCCAAACTGACAGGTGGCATTGATTGCCATCCACTCACTTTGTATCTTTAGAGGTAAGAGTATGGCAGAATTTAGCTTTAATTATTTCTTTACATGTTACTAACTCCTCCACAAGTAAAACGATCTCATCCTCTCACCAGTTTCTTTTTCTTTTCGAAATCATTTTGATCCGATTATGACAGTCCTACACAGCCCTATTATAGGGGATTGAAACCGGTAGGATCGGATCAGTCTGATTGGAATAACGTCAGACAGCCGAACCACAAATCTATAAGTTTTGTCTGTGTGGTTTCACACAACTGCTACTGATTTCACCTTTTCATTTTTTCCCACCGTTTAAACTACAAAAACCTGTAGAAATGACAACACCCACTATAACATGCAGCCTACGTTGTGGCTTTCAGTATCGTAAAAAGTGACATCACACGTCCTACTCCTCGCTGTTAAAAAAGAGGTAGGAAGCTTCCTAAACAACATTTATGTCCTACTCTGAGCTACTCTGAGTCTTTTTGATTTCTACAAACGATTATGGTATGCTTAGTTAATTCAGGCCCTGATGTGTCTAATGTGGAAGATAAGCTCGTCCAGGAGCATTTAAGATGGAGGGGAATGGCACAGTGTAAATGGCAGCTTTACAGGGAACAAAACAAAAATCTTTTTGTGATAACAAGATCTCCAAAATGTCCCCTCTCTGTTTTGTTTTCTCTTGCACTTGTTTTTTTGTACTTTGCTTTGCCTCTTTTTCTACATCTCTTTCCCCTTGCTGTCCATTTTCTCTTAATAAAACACCTTTTTGTTGTTCCTGCTGCTTTTCATTCGTATTTTTCATTTCTTTTTTTTTCACCGGCCCAACCCTCACTGGGACCTCAGTTTCTTCTCTTCCTCTATTTGGTTTTTCTTTATTCTCTTTTCTCAATAGTTGCAGTACTTAAAGGGGAAGGAGAAGGAGAAGGGGAGAGAAAGAGAGGTTCGTTTCAGACACAAAACTTCCTCCTACTTGCAGCCAGTATCAGATACATGAACTTTCTCTGCTCTATACAAGCTTACCTGAATCAACAAATAATATATTTTAGACACTCTGAGTCCCTTGTGTGAACAAATAGCCACAGTAGCTACAGACAGTGGTATGACCATGGGTTACAGTGCCTGAATTATACACTGCACACATTGTTTTTATTTGTTTGCTTGTTTGTTTATGTTTGTATACTTACTAACTTACATACATACGTACAGTACATACATAAAAACTAAATGCCTTTTCTCAGTTTGGAGTGATTCATAAGGTGTATTACCAAATCATATTTTAGAACACTGCTACAATGGAATTTAGACGAGGAATTTAAGACATTTAAAGTGTGATGGGCCAAGTGAAAAACCTTTAAAAGTTCCAAATGATCTAAGATGGTATTTTCCATTGATGTGGCACTGGTCAGGGCTATTTATGAGCTGGTTGAGCCATGTAGTCAACACAATAATTCCATCATGCGCACAGTAATGGTTTTTACGCTATAGACTTGGATATTCAAATGCACCGTCTTGCCATGGAAGCTTGAGAACCAGCAGCCATGAAACCAGTGTGCAAGACCACTCAGTGTATCTTACATATAATGAGCAATGGTAAAAGAAATAAAAAGTGGCCAGGACAGAAAATTATTAAAAATAGATTTCTCTCTCTCTCTCCCTCTCTCTCTCTCTCTCTCTCTCTCTTACACTACTCCATAAGTAAGAAACAGAAAAAAGCCCAGCATGATGGAATGG
>JAQQZT010000038.1:19355410-19367987 GCA_030068275.1 Clarias platycephalus | reverse complement strand
GAGAGAGAGAGAGAGAGAGCGAGAGAGAGAGAGAGAGAGAGAGAGAGAGAGAGAGAGAGAGAGAGAGAGAGAGAGAGGGAGAGAGAGAGAGGCCAGCACAGTCAGTTCTGATAACAGCAACAGTGGGAGGAGGAGGATGAGCAGAGGCTCCGCCCCTTTCTCTCCTTCAGCTATAAATAAGAGGTGGGTTTTTTTGCTCCACACTTCACTAGAAGGATGAGAGCTTTGAAACACCTTAAACATCACTCCAGGAGCAATTTGGTAAGTACAGTTTTAACACACAAGTTTGAACACTATAGGTAACGGCGTCGCAGCTTCACCTTAAACTTTGTTTATTGCTGTCCAAGAAAAAGTTTCACTTTTAATTTAATTTTATTCTGAAATTGGGACACCTGACAGGAAAGTGACAGGAGCAGATAAAGGATATACTCCATCTTTCCGACATACTCTTCTCAGTTTTAACCTAAATTTGCTTCCGTCTCTCATTCTCGCTCATACATACTCATATAGGCATCATGTGTTAATATCATTGTAGTGTTTATATTAACATTCAGTTCAGCTCTGCTCTTAGTGACAGTGCGCCTATCCTGCCTGACTGCCTTTCTTTCATTTGTCTTTCTGTCTTTCATTTTCTCTGCCTTTCATTTTGCCAGTTATTTTCTCTGTTCCTTCTCTTTCCTCCTCCCTCCCTTCCCGCTCTTGCTTTTTTCCCACCCTCTATCTCTCTTTCTTTCTGTTTCAGTCTCTCACTCCCCACAACCCCTCCCACTCTGTCTCTCTCTTTATCTGTCTCTTGTACTCTCTGTTTCTTAGTCTCTCTTCCCCCGCCATCCCCTTGTTTTTTCCTCTCATGCTTTCTCTATTTATGCCTTTCTTTATCTTGCTCCCCTTCCTCCTCTCTCACCCTCTCTCGCACCCCTCTTCATTTTCCTCTTTCATGTGTTTCCTCCATAAACAATCACTCTCCTTCTGTTTCAGTCTCTTTATTGCACTTACCCAATCATCTGTCCCCCATCTGCTTTAATTCGAATCATTATAAATGATCTGGTTATCAGGTCATTTAGTTTTCCTTCTTGCTTTCCCCCCATTTTTCATTCACCTGTCATTACAACTATTTCCCTTTTGCAGACAAATGATTTGCATTTGCACATATTTCATATTCAACTGGCCTCCTATCAGTTAATGTTAAGGTAACTTGTTAAAAATAACGAACAGCTCTAGGTGTTAACAATATTCTACTCTGTCCACAGTGTGTGATTGATCTGCTATTCCTACGGGGCGTGTTTACAGGTGTTCCTGGTATATTCCAGTAACCTCAGAGATACGATATTCAAATATGCCACGTTCACATCACTGTAGGAGAGGGTCACATCATATTTCTAGCAGCAGGAGTGCCTTTATCCTGAGTCCTAGGTCAGTCTGGATTGTGATCACGGATGCTCGCTGCAGTTGAACTTTATATCTGAAGTAGAACTTTATATTAGCAGGTTTCTTTGTAATAGATTCAATGCAAGCGTTTCCTCCTACATGAAGAAGGTGGCATCATTTTGTGCTGAATTTAGGACAATATTGTGTTTACACACCATGTCATAAGGATCATGCATCTTTTTATTACTGAGTTTCAGGCTGTGTTTTGATTTTCTAGAGTGACTCCGATAACCTTTTTATCCATGGTCGGTCGATGCTGTGCTTCAGAGCTGCCACTGTAGATCATACCATTGTTCAGGGAGAAAACTGGACAATGGAATAAGTTTTTCACCTTTAACCTTATTTTTAAAAATATGATCCAAGATTATAGCAAAGCTTTTCGTTAATAATGTGTCTGAAATCTACAGCTTATAACTCAACAAAATAATCACATTGCTGAGTGTTTTGTATTTTGTTTAATTTAATATTTGAGCCAGAATAGAGGAGTGCCACTTTAACTGAGTGCCACTTTAACTGTGACTGTGCTCTCTCAGTTTTCCAGTTTGTTAATACACCCAATCACTGCAAAACTGGTCATGAGCTGCTCGAAATGTATAACTTTTAAACTTATGCACCATTTATGCACATGCTGTACGAAAAGCTAGATAGTTTATACTATGAGTCTTGAGTGGCTGAGTTAAATGGGTCTGTGTTATTTCACATTAGTTTGTCCAAATTCTGTTGGTGGCATTGCAATCGAATTTCTCCTGGTAAAATCCCCTTTCTTGCTTTTTACCTCTTTTTGATTTCTTCCCATTGCTACCATCTTTAAACAATTTAAAATCCCTTTTAGTTAAAACAAATCAAAAACGTTCTAGTTAACCAACGTAGAAGCCACAGGTCAACGCAGAAGTTTGGGACCACTGACCTGCCCCTGCCAGGCCCTTGAACAAGGCCTGTACCCGTAGCTGCCCAGATGTATAACGAGATAAACATAAGTAACCCTGGATAAAGGTGTCTGTCAAATGCTGTAAATGTAATGTCTATGAACTGTGAAAGCCATTGAGGAAGGACTCATGGCATTTTTCATCTCTTCACCTCCTGTACTGTATATAACTATATTTAACACACTCTTAGTCCTTACTGAGCAGATTTGCTTTTGGCTGTCTATCCATGGTAAATAACAAGCAAGGATGTAGAGGTGTATGTACGTGTAAGGATTTATTTATTGATTGATTTATTGACATTGTTTATTTGTTAAAGTAAATTATACTACAGTTAGTTTTGACTGAGCAATCTGACTGCACGAGCTGCATTCTAGGAGTGGTGATAATGGATGGTAACACTACTGGGACATGTAACCGTACAGTATGTATCACTCCATGTCCCAGGTGTTCTACTATCGTTAATTACATTAACTGTCGGTTACAGCATGGCTAAAAGTAGGACTGTAAGGTCCACCATACTGGGGAGAGAGCAACTGTCTTCCAAAGAACACATTCGAAACCACTCAGCAAGAAAACACATATGTACAAAGCTAACTAGCTCCTAACAGAAGGCTGCATTCCAAACCTCTCCCAACCCCTGATCAAGGGCACTACTAATTACGCGCGCGCAAATTGTACACCCTAATACACTAGCTTTCCATTTAATGCTATTTGGGATTCAACGCTAGAACCTGGAAGTGAACTGGGCTGATATATTTAAAAAGCAGGATAAGTAGAAATATAAAGAAAAACCCATGAGATTTACAGGACTGTCCAACTCCAATCTCCATGTTTTATACTCCTCACTTAGTAATGGTTAGAATCTTAAACTACTGTTAATTACACTGCTGGTCACTAATTGTTGGTCGCTCAGGCTGCGTCCTTGTGCCTATGACCGACTTGTGCATCACAGCTATGCTATATCCAGCAGTACACACCTCCCTCTCATGTGATATTGCTTAAATTTGTCACCTTGGTCTGTTATTCCTCTTCTTTTCCTTTATTTCACATTAATGCTGGTCCACTGAATGTTCGGATTTTACAGTAGTGCCTATTGCCATGACTGTTGTTCATAGCCATGTGATTTTAATATTATGTTTTCTGACTGTATGTCATTTGTTATCTTGAAGGAGGAGCAGGCAGTTCCTCTGGTGCACTGCTACAATGAAGTGATGGGGAGTGTTGTGGACACTGGCACACAGACTGATCCAGTAGTGGTTCTATCCTTGGCTCAAGCAGCTGTTCTGGGCCTCATATCTCAGAATGAATTCTTTGGCACCACCATTGCCCCTAATGGCTTTTACACAGGAGAGGCACGTGACTGCCCCCCACCACCTCAAGAGGCAATGGAGTATGAGTATTCAGACCAATTAATTGGTGCAAATGGAGACTACTTACCTGAGTCCAATGAAGGAAATATGAGGGCACATGGACATTTAGGGGTGGAGAAGAGGCGTTCAGGACCTCGGGGAAAAGCCAAAAGGCACCAAAGTGAAAATGATGAGGCAGTTGGCCTGGCTAAGAAATCCTTAGATGTACAGACTTGGGTAAAAGGAGAACAGCCTGAATATTCCAGCCCCTGCTACTACTCAAATGTTCATTGCAATGACAGTGAGTCTGAAGTATTGGACCTGGCCCCTCACAGAATGATATTAAAGGAGGAGCAAAATAAAGACAGCCCTAAGCCTGCAAAGGAATCACACAACCAAAAGAGTGATCAAGATTCAGACATACCTCCACAGGGTGCTGATCACACACAGGAACGAGAAGCACACAGACAGCCCGAGGAAGGTGGCACCAAACAGGAGGGACCAGATGAGCAAAGAGCACTGAATCTTAAGACTCCCGAGGAGGAAGTGAGTCCAGCAATGAGACGCTACTATGAATCAAGTGTTTTGACTTATGAAGCAGCTGAGCCAGATCAGACAGCAGCAGAATATGATGATGGTGTGCAGATAGCAGCATGGGCAGATGGTGAAAATCCTGTGGCCCGCCGCGTGCAGATTGACCGTCTGGATGTCAATGTGCAGATTGACGAGTCTTACTGTGTGGATGTGGGTGAAGGCCTGAAGCGCTGGAAGTGCCGAATGTGTGAGAAGTCATACACGTCAAAGTACAATTTGGTAACACACATCCTGGGTCACAGTGGGGTCAAGCCACATGAGTGCCTGCACTGTGGAAAACTGTTCAAGCAACCAAGCCACCTACAGACACATCTGCTTACTCACCAAGGTACAAGGCCACATAAGTGCACTGTGTGCAAGAAAGCCTTCACACAGACCAGCCACCTCAAGCGCCATATGCTGCAGCATAGCGACATCAAGCCATACAGCTGCCGCTTTTGCGGACGTGGGTTCGCCTACCCCAGTGAGTTGCGCACACATGAGGCCAAGCATGAGAATGGCCGGTGTCATATTTGCACACAATGCACCATGGAGTTCCCCACCTATGCCCACCTCAGGCGGCACCAAATCAGTCACCAGGGGCCTGCTGCCTTTCAGTGTAGTGAGTGCCACAAGAGCTTTGCCTACCGGAGCCAACTACAGAACCACTTAATGAAGCACCAGAACATGCGACCCCACATTTGTTCTGAGTGTGGCTTAGAGTTTGCGCAGGTTCACCACCTCAAGCAGCACCTGCTCACACACAAGGTACTAGCACAGCAGGCCCTTGAACACAAGGTACTTTTAAGCTCAGTTCCTTACTGCAAATCCCAATTGTTTGGAAGATTTTTGACCTATGCTCTTCATCACTCATTTCTTTCATAATACAGATATACACAAAAAAAACTAATGTTTTATTAATCATTTTAGTGTTTTCTCAGCTCCCAGCACACCTGAGCTAACTAATCTGTTAATTAACAGCTTAATCTTAATTGAACGGGGAGTGATAAAGTAGGGAAAACACTTAAATGTGCAGGCCAGGGGGGTCCAGGACAACCACTGCTCTAAGTCAGTCCTTACCCTTTCTGTCCAGCAGTCAGTCGGACAGGCAGAGTACTTTATTCTCCAGCTGCTATATAGCCCTTCTGCATTATTTTTCCAAGTACCGATTGGCAGTCAACATTTTTTCTGTATATATGCCGTGCTGTGATAAAAAAACAAAAAAAAATTCCAATTACAAAACTTTTTGTAAATAAAATTGGTCAAATACATAAGCCAAAAAATTCTAATCGCATTAGTATGATAAATATTTAACTAATCATTCCACTTATCTCAAATGACTAATTAGGTTATAATTAGGTAATTAATTTATGTGACTGTCCAAAAATATATAAAGTAAGGGCATTATGTATATCATTCACAGGTCCATATTACCGGACATTAATTACAATAATTAATCATTAATTAATTAATTAACATTAAGCATTTTATGTAAGCCCATTTCATTAAAACACAATGCTATTCATTTATTTTCTGTAATCCAAGAAGGAAAAAATCTATACATTAGAAATACATTATTAGTTCAAAAGCAGACTGAACTTTACAGCCATCCATCCCTCCATCCCTCCATCCAGTGTCATTTGCTCACTTCACGCCTGCTTGTTTGCTTCCTGAGAATCATCTTCATAAATTTGTCACAGATGCTTACAATTCACTAGTTTCACCCATTTTTATGCATAAGTAGACAACCCAGCTTCAGAATGTAAAAGTCCTGCCACATATTTGTTCCATCTATTAACTAAACCAACTGATTCTCATTAGCACAGCTCTTCAGCTAGTTGGTGAAATCGTGCACAGGGAGATACATGAATATCGCACTGAATGCTAAACCCAATGCACCAGTTGACAATTATTTAACTAGTCAATCCACTTATCTTACTTATCTTAATATTAGGTTTAATTAGGTTAATTAGGTAATTGTCCTAAATTACTTAAAGTAAGCACATTATATAACTTATATATAACTTTTTATGTTACTCGACATCAAACATGAAAAACGATTTGATTAAAATTAACAAACATACATGCATACATATACATACATACACTAATCAGCCTGATTGGCAGGTACATACTAGTGAACTGGTGACAAGATGCTTCGCCGAGCCCGGCCTCGCAATGTCCCAGATCCAAATCGAGAATCCATGGGACGCACTGAACCAGCAAGTCTGATCAATGAAAGCCTCACCCTGGTGACGACACGCCATCACAGGTCTTGTGGAGTAATGCCCCGAAGGGCCAGAGCTGCCCAGGGAGCACAAGGGGATCCTACATAATATTCAACATAATGTTTTGATTTATAATGCTATGGCTGATGAATGTACACACCCACAAACAAACAAACAAACAAACAAACAGGGTGTCCCAAAACTCATAGGGGAAATTGACCCCTTTTATTTATTTATTTATTTATTTATTTATTTTTTCTTTTTTATCAAAGTGTCAGCTTATTTACCAAAAATGGTCAACACATTGTAAACACATTCATTGTAAACACACATATACTGAGATAGTTGCAAGGGGGTCAGGCTCCTGCTTGAGCTCATGTGTGAGAGGATGCCTGATTGGCTGGAGCTACAGTAGGTTGGAGCAGTATGAAGCTCAGATGAAGCCGAGCATCCCCAAACGGGGATATGTGCAATGAGACATATGCAAGTAGTTTTGTTAAAGCTTGCAATCAAATCCAAAACCTTAAAAAAAATTATATACAGAAACAGGCGAGAGGTCAGGCGATAAGCCCACAACTTTTGAGGGTAAAATCCAAAATACAGAAATCAGAGATAAAAAAAACAACAACAACAACAGAACTGTAGTCACAGAAATACACGCCATAGTAAAATCAGTTAAGGTTACACTGACCATTTACTTTGCACGACAACAGAGAAACATGAGTGTGTGCTTAAAAAAACTAACTGAAAGTAAATACATTATATAAACTAATGATTATTTTGAAGAGATTCTGCTGAAAAGTATTACTTTCCCCTATATAGAGCATTTCTTGGGACACGTTGTGTTAGTAGCCCAAAAGGAAAGCAATCTCTTCATATAGAGGGATCATGGTCCCAGAGATCTAATGCTATTAATGTTCTACTATAAAATAAGTAGAGTGCATATAAATGTAATTCTTCTAAAACGATTCTTATAAAATTAATGAGATGAGCATTTTGAACCACACCTTCCATTTCCTTAGTAAACCTAAACAGAACAAGCGTTGATATTAAGTGTAGGAATCGAAATGTTCTTAACGACAAAGGAACAAAAAAGTTTTAATTATTTGGTTCTCTCTCTTTTAAAGGGCATGAAAGAGTACAAATGTGACGTGTGTTCTCGTGAGTTCACCCTGTCAGCCAATCTAAAGCGGCACATGCTGATCCATACCAGTATGCGACCTTTCCAGTGTCACATCTGTTTTAAGACCTTCGTACAGAAACAGACCCTCAAAACCCATATGATTGTCCACCTTCCTGTCAAACCCTTCAAGTGCAAGGTGAGATCGCAACAACTTTGCAGGATTTGTGCGTGTTTAATTAGTCACAACTGCTGTTTTAAATTATTTATTTCTTACTGACTTCAGTATATACTCCAGGTTAAGCTTAAGATTTATTCACTATGACTTTGGATTAAATTTTGCTATTCAATCTTGTTTTGAAGGTATGTGGGAAATCATTTAATCGAATGTACAACCTACTTGGCCACATGCACCTTCATGCTGGTAACAAGCCCTTCAAGTGTCCCTACTGCAGCAGCAAGTTCAACTTAAAGGGGAATCTTAGCAGGCATATGAAGGTGAAGCATGGCATTCTAGATGTTTCACCAGATGGGCAAGGTAAGAATCTGCTTGTTTAGGGCTGCCCCTGGAACTGTTATTCTGCCCTCTTGTGTACAGAAATGGCATGTGATAAATGAGTGACTTTAGGTTTTAATAATGGTCTTGTATATTCAGACAGCCTTCCCGATATGGAGGGCCAGGAGGACTATGAGGAAGACAGCTTTGAATACAGTGAAAGAGAAAATATGGCAAGCAGCAACACCCAAGACCTGGCGAAACTGGCTGAGATTGGGTATTACAACTATACGAAGGCTGCTACGTACTACACCACAGCATAATGCACTGTGAGACACTCACTCACCGATGGCCTATTTTTTTTTTTTTTTTAAGCCTCAAGGTTTTAACATGGACTAATGATTAAATGGTTACCTGGTGGTTGTGCACTGGTATTTTGATTACTCTGTAAGAGGAAATAATTTATATGCCTCCAGATCATTTGAGATTGATATGTTCCATGATAGGTTCCAATGTGTGGATAATACTACACGTATATTTAGGTTTCAAACAGGGGGAAATAGGGTGAGGACATCAGCTAAACATTCATTGCGAGAAAATGATCTAAAGCCATACGCAGCTTTAGGAAAAAAGTTTTCAAAAATAACACTTCTGAGACTAATTACAATTTTTTTCGGCACACGGGGGTGCACTGGGAACTCTCCTCAGCTCCGAGATACGTAATAATAAAACATTACTTCTACAAAAACATAACATATAATACACAATAATACATTTTATATTTAACATGAATTCAAAAATAAATAAATTAATTAATAAAATTGTTTAGGAAGGCCATCCTAAAAATGCTGGGATCTGGTGAACTAAGTTTTAGTAAATCATCTACCATGTCACATGTAAAACCAACTATTTTAATAGGAGGCTTGATTTGCCCAATTAATTGTTTAACAACATCCACACCCATCAATATTAACTAGAACGATCAATACTAACATTTTGTTCAATATTAGCATTAGCTAAATTAGGTACCCTTCTTAGCATGTGGGTGTCTAAAAGTCTAGGTACTGGTACCACATCATTCTTAAATATTAGATGTGATGACCCCAAAGTGTAATTGCATTTAGTTACTGACACACCCCATAGAGATTACTTTAGACATAATGTCATTATTTCTATGATACTCAATAAGTATTGCACATTTTATTCACAAAATGCTAGCAATACAATACTGTGATTATTAACAACCACACCCTTTTTTTCTTTTAAAAAATATTACAAAATATTTAAGTTTTTTATTTTTTATTTTTATCTGTAGTGCTCTGAATTGGCATAGCAGAAAAGCATTAACCTTGTTAGGCAAGTGTTATTTTAAATCTGATGATGCCACAAGCACCCTCGGTCGGAACGCTAAATTGGCCATTCTCAGAAAGGGTGACGTCTCATTGTCTCTCTCTCCCATCAATCAAACCCAGTAGGTTTACATGATATTGTGTTATTCTGTTATTAGGTTAGCACAGCTATTCCTTGCACATAGAAATCGGCCTAGGCTTCTTTGATACTCTGGCTTTGACCTGGAAGTTGAGCAGCGGAAGAAGCCACTAACAATATGGCGTCGTTATCTGCCTTTGGATAGCACCATGAATTGGGACAGCAACAAGGAACAGCATCCACCTTATTTGTACAAAAAGGAAAATGTACAGAATATACAAATACAGCAATACTTCCTTCCCCTGCCAAGGGCAGTAGTCAATTTAAATGGCCTAGTGCATGCAAACATACTGACTGACACTAGCAAATCGGTGTAATGAACTGGTAGTTCAAAAAGATTCAGTCAGCTGGTTTCATGTAGTACAGTTACTATAGCAACAGGCCTTTTGTGTTAGGAGCTGCTATCAAAATTAGGCAAGGTGCAAAATCTTGTTTGATTTTAATTGTGTAGTACAACTTAATTTATATCATCTCACATGAAGTCCAGATCCCATTCCAGACAGTTTTGTATCATGTTTGACATATTTGAGCTATTTTTAGTTTGCAATGTAATTCTTTATCAAAATACTATTTTCTCGGGATGCTCGTACTGTACCATTATTAGTCTGGGATAATATATCTGGGTGAAAATGTTAGCTCTCTCATTAAAGCTAGATTACATGGTTCTTACCACATTTGTTCAGGGGACCATACAAGGAACACATTACTCCATATTTAATAATATTATTATTATTATTATTAATAATAATTTGTCTCCAAGGCTAAATGTAAATATCAAGCAACAAACAATTTTTCCACCCCAAATAACTATATTAACCGTCCCTGTGTAACATTGTGTGGAATCCATCTTTTTCATACGGAGATCTACAGTGATAAATTAAAGTCTGCAGAGGTGTGGCAGGGCCATAGATGCAAGACACAATGACTATAAAGTTAAGCAATTTTTTTTAAACAATTTTTTTTTCACATCCACTGAACAGCTACCTGGTCAATGCTACATTTGTTCATACAGCACAAAATGGTCCAAAATGGACATTTCTACTGTTTTAAAAGCTGTAGTTAAGCCTTGAGGTATCCTGCCATACTAAGCAGGGCAAGTCTTGTTTAAGTTTTGTATAAACTTTGATTTTGTTTGCACATCATTGTACATACAGTATGCTGTTGATAAAGTTCTATGTTAAATGTTGTGCTCTGGACAACACTGTATATTAATAAATTTACCTTTAAAACAGTCATGTTCATGAGAAGCACAAAAGAGAAGACATAAATTTATTAGGTTTCCAAAATGACCTTTTACCTCTGTTTCCAGGTTTAATACAGTACTACATACAGTAATTCATATTACAAAACTAAAACCTTGTGGTTATAAGGACATTTGGGAAATGGAGTGGACATCTACAGTTTTAGTTAACACTAGCCAACAGCACTGCTGCCAAAAACTTTTCCCTTCAGCAATGATTTTTGTTACAATAACATTTAAGTTAAATGAGGTACAAAAAGGAAAGATGTGCTTCAGTGTCTTCCCTCTTCATTTACCCAGGGCTTTGTCCAGGTTGGTCTTGATTGCATCCAAGAAGTCAGTGGTGTTGACATAATGCTCATTAAGCTTGACACTGTAGACAAAAATGGACGGCAAGTTAGAAATAAGCAAATAATTTGACTGATTTCAGCATATTAAGGGAACCTGCAGGTGACACAATAAACATTAAAAAGATCAAAAATAAAACCTATTTTTTGTTTCTAAATGTTATAGTGTTAATGTTAAGACAGATAAATTACTTAGCGAGTCCATGAATGCAGCCAGCGAGATCCTTTGTCATGACCCCAGTCTCCACAGTGTCCACACACACTCGTTCCAGAGTCTGAGAAAACCTGGGGATAGTAGGTCAATTAGAGAATTTATATTGGTGTCAAAACTGCTTGTAGAATTGATAATGGATCAGGCATAAATTTGACCCATTATCCAAAATTCAATTTTAGCCATTCAGTTATTCAGTTTATTTTTAATATGCTGCAAAAAATGCTTTGCTGCTTGTGTATCAAAGAATACATTGAAAAGTTTAATCGACCATTTTAGAGTGAAATTTTGATGAATGTTAAGATGGATGTAAAAGTTACACAAAATGTGATTTGATTGTTCAGACTGATTTTACATAGAATTGAAATTTCATGCGATTTATACTGTTCACTCTGGCTTTAAAAAAAAAAAAAAACATGAATCACAAACAAGTAAATCAGATTTGGGCTAACTTTCGCAATGCAGCTTTAGTAGTTTTAAGACCATAAAATAAGCTCTGAATGCACAGCCAACACCTTTGATCTAAAGCTAAAATGTTCAAATATTAGATTCCATATATAAAGCACTAACAGTTATCAAACTTTTAGGCTGGACAAACAATGTATGGCTGCTGCCCATTATACCTACTAATCAGTCGCCCCTAACAATTTTTCTATCCTGGCTGATTACTTTTCATTTGAGAGCAGTTCTCCGTTGCCCGATTAATCACCTGAACGACCAAAGATCCGGCTCCTGAACGATCATAGATTTCTGATATCTGAGACTTAGCGACTAAAGTTTTTGATAGAATTTTGCCACAATCTTGCAGTGAAACTCTGATGGTTCCATCTTACACAATTGCATGGAAATTTTTTTATTTATTTCCCCCCCCCCCCACAATGGGCCTGCACACAGTCCTTTAATTCTGCTTCTTCTAAACCATTTTTGAGTCCCTTTTATTTAATTGCTAAAAGCAACTTTGGCCTTTCTTTTTTGAGATATTTCATTTGCATAAAACTACTGGACCTTTCAATGACCCCTTGTTTAGAGGTTCTGTTTAAATGTAGTGTTAGCATTTGCATTGGACCCAGTTGCTTGAATATACACTCAGCCAAAAAAAAAAAGAAACGCCCCTTTTTCAGGACTGTGTATTTCAACAATAATGTTGTAAAAATCCAAATAACTTTACAGA
>JAQQZT010000038.1:19313911-19326144 GCA_030068275.1 Clarias platycephalus | reverse complement strand
TGAGGCGTCAGTCTGTAGTTATATAGCGCCACTCAGTGGTAAAAGCCAGCAAACGCACAAACCCAAATGCTGCTGCCGAGCGCCGCGACGGTAAAACGAATGCTTCGATCCACTGTACATACCCTGATGTCATAAATTACAAAGCTAGCAACAAAGAAGCATGAACAATGATTTAGTTAAATGAAATATGTTATAAAGTAGAGAATTTTATCATCATCATAGCCAATATACTGTATCAGCCATATAATTAACTCCAATGCAAGGTGACCTGAACACTGATCACCATCTATACACCAGCTGAGGCAGAGCCACCCCAGTGGCACAAGGGGAACCAAAACCAAGGTGGTCTTAATGTTTGGCTGATCAGTTTATGCATATTTTACATATGGATGTATACTGTATGTATAAAATATTTACACACTGATCTGCCATAACATTAAAGCCACATAGGTTTTGTTACAATATGACTTTTTTTAGATACAGTAAATGCTGCAATTTAAAAAGGGCAGTGGTGAATTCGATCCCCGAGTGATGCTGTAACCTCTCGCAGCTGGAGGTCTAGAGAGAGCTGATTGGGGAGGGATGAGAGGTATTTAGTGCTCCCACATTAATCACAGCTCTACAGCCAACCAGGGGCACCTGTGAACTCACGAAAGCGGAAGGACCTGATAGCATTGTCCTCCGAGTGTATTATGCCGCTCCCAACGGTGTACGAGCGAGCAGTTCAGAAAAAAAGCGGTCAGTGTCGTCACGTGGTTCGGAGGAAACACGTGATAGTCTTCGGCCCTCCCGACTGAGGTGCAGTAGCTTAATATGGGAGCTCCTAGGGACGGGGAGGAATTGGACACGACTAAATATAGGGAGAAAATCGGGGAAAAAATACAAAAGAAAAAAGGGCATTGGTGGCTCAGTGGTAGGTTTCTCGTCTGCTACGTGTAAGGCCTGGGTTCAATTCCCAGCCAATGTCCTAATCATTGGAGCAGCCAAAAGACTAACAACAACATATGCTGCAAACAGCGTGCCACCCTTTTATCGTCCCACATAGAATCAGAATGGATTTGGAGCATTTTCCAGAAACATTAGATACAGACATCGACAAATGGTTAACTGAAGATGAATTAAAGAAGGTGGACCAGTGTAGAAGGAGAGTTCATTACCATGATTTAAACACATACCGTATGGAGATACATCTTCAGACTTACAAAGACTACTTGCCTTCACTTACAACTACAAGAAATTTAGAATATTTACCTGACTGACAACTGCACTATTAGAAGTCTGTGCAGTAGCAATGACCTCATTTTCTATCCACTGCCAGTAGAAGAGGGACCATTTGGGTCCTCCAGACTGGCCCAGGAGATACTTGGAATCAGCAGAAAAAGCCAGAGAGACAAATTCCTGCACGCCGAGGTCCTGGCCCTTTAAAACCTGCTTCATGGGGCACGTCTCAGTTTTTAGTTCATAGATGGATATTGTACCCCATTGTCCTCTCTCTGACACAGCCAAGTAGCGCTGGTCAAGGCTTAAAGTCAGGGACTGCAAACCCTTGTTTCCCTTCGTACCTGTGGGGGTAACATTTAGGCACTAAATATTTCTAGTGAAAAAATCCAATGTTGCTCAAGCTGAACAAGCATAGTAACAAATCTTTGTTGTTTTCCTAACAGAAATGTTTTTCTTTACTCTTTTCGTCTGAAGTAAATGCATTAAACATTTAAACATTTTAAACAGATACAGTGGAACCTTGGATTATGAACATAATTTGTTCCGGAACCGGGTTCGTATTTCAAAACACTCGTAAATGAAAACGAATGTCCCCATAAGAAATAATGGATTTTGAAATTATTTGTTCCCGAGCCAAAAAAAAATAAAAAATACATAAAAATAATTAATACAAAATTTAAAAAAAAATAAAAAATTAACCTGCACTTTACATTAAAAAAAGTAAAAATAAATCCCGACAGATAAGTGTTTCTGTTTATGCGCGCAGGCACTGTGTCTGTGTGTGTGTTTGTGTGTGAAGCTAAAGTAAGAGGAATCAGACCTTCCCCACTACCTCTTCTAGCCTTACCCTTCCTCCTCTCTTATTTGAGTTCACACACACACACACACACACACACACATTAATGTAAACATATTAACAATATGTTAACAAGGAACATCGCTAATAACACTCGAGTGAGCCACACTAATGGAATCACTGGTGTAAAGTAAAAATTAAATAAATTAACCTGCACTTAACGTTTGAAAATAATCGCGACAGAGCAGTGTTTCCATGAGAGAGTGTGTGCGCGTGTGTGTGAAGGCTAGAGGAGGAGGGGTGTACATGGGTGTACATGTGCACACACACACACACACACGTGTTATAATAAACAGTACACGCCCGCTGTACACACGCATACAAACACAAAATAAAAGATGCTTTACGCGCACACACGTGGTCACAGTGTTATAGTGAACAGCACACACGTGCACGAATGTTGATTCAGTGAGAGTCGCACACTAAGACGGAGCAGGAGAGACAATTACCCACAATTCCCCAGCGCAAGAGAGAGAACCATTGGCTCAGTTGTGATCCCGTGACGCTCGGCGTCAAAACAAGAAGCGCGTACTACATGATACTCAGTACTCGTAAACCAAGACTTGCTCATTTTTATTTATTCAAGTCAAAATTTATTTTTAAAAATCTTTGCTTGCGGAACACTCGCAAACTGCTTTATTTGCAATCCGAGGTTCCACTGTATATTTATACATATATAGCATCAACATCACTGCTGTACTTAGGGGAAGACGTATGCAGTTATAACTTGTATGTAGTACCTATTTTCTGTCAGTGCACTGGTTACTTGCTCAGACTGTTTACGCAGGAAGAGAGGGTTTTAGCAGGCTTACCATGAATGAATTCACTCCGCCGCTCGGGTATGTGGTAGCGGATGCAGTGTTTTCCACTCGGGAAAATCACTGTTCTTTCATCAGGTAGAAGCAAGTTATTCCGTACTCCTTTGCACACACCAAAGCTGTGGTATGGATGGATGTGTGAATTTGCAGCCATTCTGAAAACTAGAAAAAAAAAAAACATTGTACTGTTAATGTAACACTGTACTGGTTTTCAAACTGTGTGGCCACTGAGCTCACACTCGCCAAATGCAAGGAATTATCTTGCACCTGCACTGGGACAAAAATAAACAAAAAACATAAACACTCCTGTCTTCAACCTGGCCAATGAAAACTACTGTGCTCTCAACAAAGACCTTAAGCAGATGTCCACAAGAACATTCAGACATCAGAAGAATACCACTTGTGGTTTAGTAGTTTTGTACTTTCAAAAGCCCTTCTAAAGGCTACTCCTCTCTCCAGTTTCCCTTAAACCCTACTGCTATTCCTGTACACTTTAAACAGCCATTTTAAATGTTCTTTTTTTAAATCTCCACTCTTATTTCTTATTTCATCTCAGTGGTGCTAGCATTGCAGTCAACAATTCTACATCACTTCTTGCTTTATTCCAGTGCTTCTCAATTATTTCCTGTCATGCCCCCCTAGGAAGAAGAAGAAAACATCTCGTGCGACTATAAATAGTATCATTTGTCTATAAAATTCTTATAACTACACCTCTGCATAACACTGTATCCTTATTGACGTATAAGAGAATAAAAAAGAAATATGGACCAACTTACAACAAAGAATAGCTTTATTAAGTGTAACAGAAAATATTTAAAGTGCATCTGAAATAAAAAAAATCCTTAAACTATAAACATTATTTGACTGACCATGTCAAACCATATGATACTGAAAAAAATACATAAAATCAATAAATAATAAATAATGAGCGCGCATGCTCAGTGCAAACAAAACCCCTACACCACCGAGCGAATGCTCCCTGCGCACACTCTGCGAATGAGAGCGCCACTGCCCCCTAATGTAGTGGAGTGGTATTGCACTTTATTCTAGAACAGTAAAAACATCAAAATAGAAAAAAAGGCATGTTCCCCGAGGTCAAACGCGCCCCCATTGACGGAGCCTCACTATTTGAGAAGCACTGCTTTATTCAGATCACAAGAAGAACAATGACACTCAAAACAGTTGAACAAAAATCATCACTTTTTATTTGGGGGCACAGTTTAGCAAACTCTGGGTTGATTTGTAACGTGTGAGAAAGGGGATGCTCCAACTGATGCCTTTCCATCTGCCTGGGACACAACTTGAGTTATTAGTCTCTCGGTTTTTCAGTAACTGGTTCATCAGAATTCCGTCCACAGTGTATCCTTGGGGCAGAAGAACTGACTGAAGACACATGCACATTAAACTGGCACTTGGACATCAAACCTACTGACTCTCTTAAATAATCAAAACCTGATTGTGATGACCATAAAAGATCCATTGACTAAACACACAACCAGTCAGCATGTCAACGCTTTGTGAGTCATCTTCCAAATAATTTTTGTTTTGTAGTACTACTAGTTCTACTACTACTACTACTACTACTAATAATAATAATAATAATAATAATAACTACTTTAGGCTCTATATTTCTTGTATAGTGAAAAACAAGCACGAAATGTGTAAAATCTGAATAATTTAGAAACCAACAGAAACCAACCACAAGCACATAAACAACACAGAGCTGTCTCACTGTCTCACTGTCTCAGGCAGACCACATGCTGACGGAGATCAGTTCTAGTTTAGGGGACATGAACAAAATGTAACCCGAAGAGAAAAAGCCGCGCGCACGAAGTAATAAGCTGATAATAATAATAATAATAATAATTGTAGTCGTTAGAGTGCAGGTGCCGTATTATAAGTGTGTAAAAGCTCGAGAACGAACATAAAATACCCGTAAAATCTCGTTATTAGCGTCTGTGAGATTATCGGATCTTACCCGGTGATCATAAACTCCGCGTCGCCCAGTGAGAGCCGAATCTCTACAGCCTGTTCTGTCTTCTTGTTGCATCTCTCGTGACGTCATAAACGCTGCAGCGGCGCGTGCGTGACGGGTCATTAGTGGACTAGTGATGGGAAGTTCGGATCATTCTAGTGACTCGGTTCTTTGAATCTCGGTTTTTTTGTCGTTTAGTTCATTTCATTCTTCTTCGAGCTTCTCACCTCCTGGGCCGAATCGTGTGCTTTTTCTTTCACGTGACTCTCAGAGACGCCATGCAGTGCATTACACAGGAAACAGAATTGAACGTTTTTTTATACGCATAAAAATAATAATATCGCAATAACATCAATCAAACGAACAACAACAAAAAAGGAAAAAATAAGAGAAAAGAAAAAAAAATTTTATATATACAAACATACAGCCAGGGTACAATAAAACAATACAATAATCACAAAGTGGAGATTCTACAACTTAAGAAGACACAAAGGAAGAATACAGGAAATATATTATGTAATATTTTCCATACTTGGCTACTCTTCTGAGTAAAATTCATGTATAAAATTGTATGTTATTTCTTTTACTTTTATTCGTTAAAAGATACTTTTGAGGCAAGCACCATACTTCCTCCCAGGGTAAATCCTCTACAACACTATTCCAATATGATATTACATAAGGAATTGTAATGACCACTGTTAGAGCATCTGTTTATGGAAATTAGAAAGTTTGATAGAGATCTTCATAACATTATAATTAGGAATGGGAGAAAATTCATGCCACCCACGTTAGAGAAAATGTAATTTGGGATAATATTCCAGAGAGAGGAGGGATTATTAATAGAAGGTGTTGTTTAAGGTAGTAAAATCTAGAAAATCCAGTACCCCCTTTTTTAGTGGATTCATCAGGAAGGAATCAATTAGTTTTAAAGCTAAAGGGATTTGGGAACCGTCATTCAGAAACAAAGTGTTGTCATCAGCCAGCTGGCTAATAATAATTTGTCTATTGTCAATTGTAATTCCTTGTAACTTACTGCTGGAAATAGTTAAAGTAAAAAATTGAGAGGCGATAAGAAATAAATACGAGAGGAGATTAGAGAGGAGATCCTCATAATCTAAAAGATCCAGGACTAACCTTATATTATTTGTAATGTGTCGTTTTTCCATACCTGATTGTGATTCGTCTATAATAGAGTTAAGGACATCTTTAATTCTTTTTGCAAAAATTAAAGCCAGAATTTTGTCATTTGGTAACGAGTTTTTACTGCTAACAGTTCTCGGTTTCCGATATCATAATTTCGTTCAGCAAGTGTTAATTTACGTGAAAAGAAAGCACATGGGTGGAGTTTTTCTGGGTTGCCCTGGCATTGTGACAGAATCGCTCCTATACCCACTTCCGACGCGTCAACCTCCACTATAAAGGGCTTTTCTGGGTCGGGTAGTTTTAGAATAGGTGAGATTTAGAATTTAGAATTGGCAAACCCAAGAAAACTCTGTAACGCCTTGACTGACCTGCGTTCCGGCCATTGTTGTACTGCCGCGACCTTGGCCGCCTCCATTTCGACCCCCGGTGCGATAGCCGAGAAACGAGGTCTCAAGCTTATGGAACTCACATTTCTCCACCTTCGCATAGAGCCCGTGTTTGCGTAGGCAATGAAGGATGCCGGATACATGACGGACGTGCTCGAAATATGACCGCGAGTATGCTAGAATATCATCTAGATATACTTCCACAAAACGATTTAACATATCCCCGGAACACGTCATTCATGAACCCCTGAAACACCACAGGTGCGTTTACGAGCCCATATGCCATGACATTGCATTGTATGTCCCAATGTCGTACTAAACGCAGTCCTCCATTCATTGCCTTTTCGCACATCTACAAGGTCATAAGTGCTGCAGAGAGCGAGTTTAGAAAAAATGGAGGCGCCTCGGAGTTGTTCTATAGCTGCTGGCACCAGTGGCAGTGGGTGCTTGTATTTTACTGTGACCGCGTTGAGACTGTGTAAATAAAAAATAAACCTGCCGAAGCGGGGTACGTGGACCTGCTGATGAGCCCCTGCTGAAGAGCCTCACTCACATATTCCTCCATTGCCCTGGTTTCCTCGAAGGAGAATGGATAAACACACGAGCAAGGCTGTGTTTTCCCCGGCAAGAGCTCTATCGCACAGTCCCACGGACGATGAGGGGGAAGTCATGCTGCTGCCCTGACACTAAATACATCTTTAAACTCTGCATACTCGGATGGCACACTAATTGAAACATGGGCACACAGACTTTCAATGCTGGTCATCTGGACCGTCAATGCAGACAGTTTACACAATTCGGTGCACCTAGGGGCCCAGGATATGATGCGCGAGTTTGCCCAATCAAATTGTGGGAGCTGAGCCAGGCACGACAGACTGATCCACCCGAGGAAGCACATAAAATTTTAGCTCCTCGGTGTGATCGGGAAACTTTAACCGAAGGGGCGCTGACATGAATTCAATAGGCGATTGTTTGAGGTCATGGCCATTCAGAGCCTTAACTGGTATCGGGCATGGAAGCTTCGACACGGGAGCTCGCAGCGAGGAAAGGACAGCGGAGGATATGCAATTGCCAGCCGACCCTGAATCTATAAGGGGACAAACAGACACAGTGTGGGTATTATATGAAATGTGTGCTTTTAAACAAAAAGTGTTGTGCACGCGAGGTGGTGTGAGTGATCTTACTTTGCGAAATGGACAGGTGTCGACTCGGTGCTTTCTCCCCCAAAAGTACATCACTCACACCACTGTTTTCCCCGAAATCAGTCTCCGCTCTCTCCCTCCTTGACCGGTAGGTGGGAGATATTCATGTCGATGGGTTCAGGAAGGGTTCCTCCGCGGTGGTCTGGACGAGGCGTGTCGAGGCTGTCACTACGGCGACCCTCATGCCGTATATTCGGGACCGTCGATGGTGTATGGTATATTCGGGACCCTCCGCGGCCAACACACGAAATTTGGCGGCATAATCGGCGACAGGGGTATTTCCCCGGCGCAGCCTCAGCAACCGTTGTTCTCCAGACCTGCCGTGATCCGAAAACCCCGCAAAAATCTTCCGTATTCAGACGTGACGTCCCCACCTGCGCCCTATACTGCTGCCGCCCAATCCATTGCTGAACCTGTAAGTTGAAGATGATCTTTTGTTTATCCATCATCTCTGGATATTCCGCCAGGTACAACTCATAGGCCAGGAGGAAGCGTTTGCACCCCTCAGGGTTACCTGGGTAACGCTCCAGTGGGGTGTGGCGTGGCGGTGAAGGTGCAGACGGCCGGCGTAGAGAGGGTTGACGGAGATCGTGCCATCACAAATGACTCACGCTGTATGCTAGACCATTGACAGCCCATGCTAGACTGTCGGCAGCAGAGATATTCCTGCAGTGGGGCTTCCTCTTCGGTCAGGGGGGTACCTGCTGCATCCTTATGGGTCTGTCCATCTGTCATGATTCCTGGGCAAGGAGGCGGACACAAATGCAGGTTTAGCAAACGAGTCTTTATTTTTGCCAATGCAGCGTAAAACTGAAAGAGTCACGAATAAATGAACAACAGAAACGGGTCCCAGTCCTCAAACTGGGTCTGCAGGCTGGCGTGTGTGTCTAGAGCCGAAAAGACAACAAACAAACAAATAACAGTCTTAACAAAAAAGGCTGAGAACCTCTCAGCGTTGACCTTAAACTTGGTCCTGATAACCGAGAACGTCCCGGCTCTGTAGACACGGCTCAGTCCTGGGGAAATAGCAAACTGGGTATCGAACATGCCACGAACAAACAACACTAAGTAACACGACGGTGGACAGACAGGGGGCTACGGGTTCGGCTAACTTAAATAGGAGGAAGCACGGGGTAGACACAGGTGAAACTAATTTAATGGTATCGTGAAACACATACACACACAGACACACCAGAAGGAGACAAAGAGTCGGCTCAGTAACCCGGGGAACCGGGATGGCACATGTGTGACATTCGCTGAATTATCGCAAAATCTTGAGGTATACTCAAGTCATTATAAAAGTTAGAACAAAAAGATGCCATTTCCTTAGGATCATCAGGAATTCTATCATTTGTACGAAGATGTTCAATAGAAGAATTCATATAATTTGACTTTTCCAGGCTGAAAAAAATTGGCTGAATTTTGCTCTCCTTCTTCCAGCCATTTTTTCCTGGATCGAACATAAGCTCCCTTAGCTTTAGACCTATATAGGTCATCTAATTTATTTAGAAGTTTAGAGTACTCAAGTTTTTAATTCTCCGTCAATGTTTCCTTTAAAAAGAGACTGTTCATTGTGAAAGAATATCATTCTAAAATTCTATATTGTTTTGTTAAATTGCTTCCAAAATTCCTCTTTTAAAAGCTCCCAATTGCATCTATAAGCTTTTTGTGATTCGGCTCTTCCCCGGTAAGATTGGACAAGGTCCTTATTTAAGGAGGGAACTATTCAATTTCCAAAGTAAAGCTTTTGCAGCATTGAGTGCTACATTTGGGGATAGATTAACTAAAATACTGATGACTTTCAGACATAGGACTATTGCAAATATTAAAAGAGATTTTATTACTGCGTAATGTTTTAGAAATGAACCAGTAGTCAATTCTGAATTGCCTCACAATTTTTGTTACACCAGGTGTACTGTGTTATATCCGGAAACATGCCTCTCCAGATGTCGACTAAGTAAAATGTATCCATAAATGCAGTGAGATATGAGTTTGTGGATATGGCTTTCCTTGGAAGGTACCGATCAAGCATGTCATTCATTGTAATGTTAAAATCCCCACCTAAAATCAAAGAGGCGGTAGGATATTTACCTAATGCATTTCTAAGTTTTTGATCTATCCTGTCAAGGAGATTTGACAACAGAGTTGTATCCATAGATGTTAATAATAATTAGTATATATCGATTAATAAGAACCAGGGTTGGGGTCAATTCAGGAATGAACTCAACAATTCCAATTCAAAGAAGGAAATGGAATTGGAATTAAACAACAATTACAGGAAACAAAGTTGATTTAGAATTGACTTGGAATTACACGAAGTGGAATTCAATTCATGGAAATTACACTGAACTTCATTTATTGCTGTTTCTGAGCATGTATTTGTGAGTGCATTTAGAGACATACATTTGAACTTTATTTATGATGCTTTACAAACACCAACTGATGTATTAAATATAGTTGATCAAATGCAAGTGGTGATAAGTTTCTGGATGTACTATACATATTCCGTATATGATTACCACATAATATATGTCTCAACTCACAAAAAAAAATTATCATGTTCATTCATGTATTTTATTCACTTTTTATTGCATTGAATTATCATCATTTCCTGAAATTTGGCATCACTAAGATTGCATCTCTCAGGCCTAAATATCTTACCAGCAATTCTAAAAACACGTTCTACAGGAGCAGATGAAGCAGGCACAGCAAGATATTGGCATGCAATTTAAGCCAAAAAGGGGAAACAACTCCTTCCAGTACAGGGGAGGATCAGACTCCTCATTGTGACATGGTAGGCTTAGGTAACTTAACCAAACCATAACCTCCTCTGATGCTGGTAACTGTGTAGATGTAGAGGGAACTTGGGTGTCCATGAATGCAAAAAGTTTTGACCTCTTTTTTGGCGAAGATGAGCAGTCTTCTGAAGGTGCAGAGAGTGAAATGACCTTTGTTAGAATGTCTTTAAGACATCTAGGTTTCTTCACCTATGCACCAGTCAAGTTTAAACCTTGGGTCAAGGGTTGCAGCCAACTGAAACCACTCCATATCTTCAAATTGAAACACACGTTTCGCAACAGAGGATTTTATAATTGTGCTCATTTTATTTGGTTTGATTGATTCTGCGGCATGACGAAGACCCCGAACACATGGAATAACATAACTTGCAGTTATAACTTTATCAGCCTGACATTTATCAGTTGCTTCCTCAAATGGTTCCAGAGTTTCACAAAGTTCTTTGATAAGCTTAATTTCATTAACTGTAAACTGAACAGGGGCTTGCAGCTCTGACAAAACATGTGAAGGTAACATAAGAAATGACCTCATCAGTTTCAGCTGGCTATTCCATCTTGTTGCATTTGCAGCTGGGAGCTTTACATGACATTCGAGAATTTCTGCTGCTCTTGGTGTTTTGTGGCAAAAACTTGAGAGCCTCTGCACTGTAGCCATCACAATTTTAAAAGGACTTGCTTGTTCTAGGGCATCGCGGACCACAAGCTGGACAGTATGGATAAAGCATGGGCTCCTCTCTGGTGGTAAATAATCCAGTTCATCAGTTATACTGATCTCTTGAAGTTCATCATCATTATCTGTGTCACTCTCATGAGTCTCCACTGGTGGGAAGAGACAAAATGCCTTCACCATTTTTGCAGCATTGTCAGTTACAATGACAGAGACCTTGTTAGAAATACCGTATGTGGCAATTGTATTCTCATATTTCTGAAAAATGTTTTCTGCTGTATGCTTTCCCTTGAACCTCTCGCAAGAGAGCATGACTGTATGAAGCTCGAAGTTTAAAATGAAACGACCAGTTATACCCAAAAATGATCACATGTCCCTGCAAGACCAGATATCAACAGTGAGACATATGTGTTGAACCTTTTTCATGAGTACATTTTGCTGGTTTTTAATGTCATCTGGAATAAGCTTTTGACTCAGGTGCTTGCGACTTGGCTTGAGGTTTTACTATTTTTTTAGTGAGGTCAAGCAAGTCATTCTGTCCAGACTGAATTGAGCTTTTGTTGGCGAGTGTAGCTGTGTCTCTAAGAATCGCAGGATGATAAAAATTTAACAAATAAACAAAACACCATTAGGTCAACTGTGATTGACTCCAATGTTCATGTTTCTCCAAAAACTACATACAGCACGGGACATATTGTGACCACAATCAGTTATTCAATTTAACTAAATGAGGGTACCTGGAAAGGCTCAATTTTTGGACTGAGCATTGATGCCTGACAAGGTAAACAAAGTGTAGTACAAGTGCCAGACATATTAAGTGATATTGATTGTATTAAATCTTCATGTCCCATGCACAATTTTATGCATGCAACAACATAAACAAAATTATTTTTGCTATACATTGGTAAATAATCAAATGTTCACATTTATTATCTAAGACTAAATTTATATCTGTGTGATTCTTTTGTGGAAATGTTGTTCATATGAAAGTGTTTTTAAAGTACCTGTTCCACAAAGAGTACTCACCTGTAGATGACGTTTAAAATTGGATGTAGCTCGGATGGATCCATGAACAGGTATACCACAATGATTGCCCCGCTAAACTTTAAGTTTGCCAGATGTATGAGGCAGAGTGCTTGGAAAGGTAGAATGCAAAGGAAATTTTGTGAA
>JAQQZT010000038.1:19227575-19241515 GCA_030068275.1 Clarias platycephalus | reverse complement strand
CTTCTATTTATTGTATTTTTCTTTAAATCCCCCCCAATGCAACTGTATGACCAAGACAAAGCAATTTCCCTCTGGGAATAATAAAGTTCTTTGAATCTTGAAGTGTCTAGTAAAAGAAGGCGCCCTGTAGTAGAGCTGAGAGCGCTAGGGGGCAAGTCTCCAAATAAGCTCCCTGTAGTCCTCGTTCATGAATGCCAGGGACACCCATTTTTTTAATTGGGCATTAATTTACTCTGGTTCTGACCAGAATCTAATCAACTCTGTTAGTACTAAAGGTGTTAGAACCTCCTTAAAACCTACAGAACCCCCACTGAAGTTTCATGCCCTTCAATCACACATGAAACATCTTCACTATCTAAGGGTGTCAGGTAACCACTCGGAGGTTTCCATCATCCCTGGTCTCCCTTGGCCAAACTTCCACAACCCACAAATTCCATCAGGGGGTGGGGCCCCCATTTTCCACATAATGCTTGCTCTCTGATGTTTCTCCATGTCTCTCTCATCATCGCAAGCGAACAGCCTGTTCTTTCCAATTTACCCCCTGAATATCACAACCTCAATTAAGTTTTCAGAAAATTTCATTTCTTTTCCCCTTGTTTGTACCATCGAGCTGCCCCCTGGAACCAGCCTCCAGAGGCCACCACTACTCACTGGTTCCTCAAGAAGAGGAAGCAATGAATAAGTACTTATCTGAGTGTCTCGCTGCTGGGATCATTTTCCTTTCATCATCCCCTTTGGGGTCAGGATCTATGTATTGATTAACTGAGGCCTCAATGATATAAGCATCAAGAATTGATACCCACTTCCTCTCATGACCACAGCATTTGAGTTTCTCCAGGGGACCAATGTGTTTATGAAGCTAGTGCTCCTTAATGCCCATCACCACTTTTGAATCCACGAGGGACTTAAGGGATTTTCTGAACATTTTGTTTGTCTATCTGGACGATAGCTTCATCATTTCCTACACCCTGGAGGAGCACCATTCTCATGTCCGTCATTTTCTCTAGAGACTCTTGGAGAACAATTTGTATGTCAGAGCAGAGAAATGTGACTTCCACACAACATCCACCATGTACCTGGGGTTTGTCATCTCACCTTCAAGGTTGGAGATGGAGCCAACCAAGGTACAGACTGTGACCAACTGGCCAACTCCATCCACACGATGGGATCTCTAGAGGTTTCTAGGCATTGCAAACTTTTACCACCAATTCATCAGAAATTACAGTCCTATAGCGGCGTTTCTAACCTCCGCAAAAAACAGTGGAACCAAGAGTCGGAAGAAGCGTTTGCAACCCTAAAAAAAAAAGTTCACGTTGGCCCCAATCCTCACCATCCTGGACCCGTCTCACCAGTTTGTGGTGGAGGTGGAGTTCAAGTAGGCTTATATTGTCATTTCACCAAATACAGTTCAGTACACAGTGAAACAAAACAACATTCCTCCAGGACCAAGGTGCTACATACATGCATACAACATAGATTTAGCTGTTTAGCACAACTGGAAGAGAGCCATCACCATCACAGGCAAGTGATAATGTCCTGTAGTTGGTGATGGCTTAAATGCTCTGCCATATGTGCTGTGTGTCACTGCTGTCTCTAAAGTTATGGCCCAGGACAGTTTGGCCCTTGCCGCAATTAGGGGTCACTTTGTACACCACTCTGAAGGCAGAGTCTTGGGTCATCAGAAGTGCATGCACCTCCGCAGTAATCCACAGTTTCTGGTTGGGTCGTGAGATGATGTTTTTGGAGACAGTGACCTCAACGGTGCACTTGTTGATGTTGCTGGTCACTGATAACATGTATTCCTCCAAGTTGGTGAAATCGCCACAAGTTGCAGCCCCCTGTTCCAGTGTTCCAGTCAGTGTTTTCAAAACAGTGTTGAAAAGCAGAGATGGCTCTTGCTGGCTCGGTTTGCACCTGTTTCATAACCGGTTTTGATCGTCTGACAAGTGGTCTGTATGCTGGAATTAGCATAACAAAGATGTGGTCTGAGTAGCCGAGATGGGGCATGGCTCTGCCCGATACTTGCCGGGGATGGTTGTGTAAACAAGATTGTATATGTTTTCCCCTCTTGCAAAGTCCACATACTGATGGAATTTAAGGAGCAGTGACATGAGATTTGCATGGTTAAAATCTCCAGTGACAATAAACAGTCCATCGGGGTGTGTGTTCTGCAGTTTACTAATCTTTCCATATAGTTCACAGAGCATCGCCTTAGCATTAGCACTAGGTAGAATGAACACTCCAATAATCAAAACAGTGATAAATGTCTACACTATACAAAAGGTCTACATTGAACAGTCGAACACTGCACCAACGATCAGCAAGAAACTGGCACCACCTTTCCACTCTATATACCTTCGAATTAACACATTCGGAGTCATGCCAAATACAAAAGTACTTAGATGACACTGCAGTTGTGGAGTGTAGTAGGGATGGACAGGAGGGCATGTACAGAAGTGTTGAGAATGTTGAGAGGGTCAGGTCATACAGATATCTGTGGCTACAGATGGATGACTAAGTGGACTGAACACTGATTATCTGTATAAGAAAGGTAAGAGCCAGCTGTTCTTCTTGAGGAGACTAGGATCCTTCAACATCTGTAAAAAGCTCCTGCTTATGTTTTATCATTCAGTCATTGCCAGTCTATGCGGTTTTCGGTGGTGTGCTGGGGAGGTAGCCTGAAAAACACAAATGATTGGACAAGGTGGTCAGGAGAGCTGGATTGGTCCTTGGCGTGGAGCTGGACTCTGAAGGAAGTAGTGGAGAGGAGCACACTAAACAAAATGCTGTGCACCATGGCCAACTGCAATCTGCACATAGTTTTCTGCAATCAGAGGAATACTTCTGTCGCAAAGCTGCTCAACTATGAGACATAGGAAATCCTTTGTCACCAGAGCCATTCGACTCTTCAACGTCTCTCTACAGGGACATGGCAATGTGGACTGGGAGATCTAGGCTAAGGCTTGTCTGCTATATGCATTACAGTGTTACATGAATAAACCTCTCATTTGTTAAATTCAGGGTCTTCTTAGTTACTGTTGCATATTTTCACAAGTACTTACGTATTTGAACCATTAATACCGTTTGCAGTATCACTTTGTCACATATAAAATTGTACATCAATGGCTGCACTACAATTAACCTCATTTCTCTTATTCTTTTTTTAACTTGTGATTTATATTCTTATTTTTTCTTCACATTGTTTGACCCCATCGGAAAGAAATTACGACCTTTGTTATAGAGTGCTCTTGGCTATGAAACTGGAAATGGAGGACTGGAGACACTGACTGGAGGAGACTGAAGTTCCATTCCTCATGTGGACTGACCACAAGAATCTTGAATATTTATGGACAACCAAGAGACTTAATGCTGGTGGTCACCTTTCCTAGTGGCCAGAATATAAAAACACAAAAGCCAGATGCCCTCTCCTGACAGTTTTTATTTCCCCAAGATTCCATGCCATTCAAAGCCATCCTTTCACCTCACTGTCTGGTCGCCTCCATTGAATTGGACATTGAGACCAAGGTCAGGCAGGCCTGATTAATGTTAATCTCCTTTTTGTTCCCCTAACCATGTTTCTGATGGCCAACATTAAAGGAGGACGTTTACAGCTTTGTGGTAGCATGTGACTTTTGCTTAAGATGCAAACACGTCAACCAACCCTGAAACAGTCTCCTCAGACCCCTACAGACCCATAATCACCGATGCTCAAATATCGCCCTGGTTTACCCCCATCAGATGGAAACACCTGAATTATGACTGAGGTATGCGATTTTTCCAAGGCAGCACTCTTAATTATGCTTCCTTAGCTCCCTACCGCCAAAGAGACCGCAGAGCTGATGATCTTCCATGTTTTCCTGCTGCATGGCCTTCCCAGTAATATTGTTTTAGACAGAGGTCCACAATTCACCTCCCAATTTTGAAAGCCATTCTATAGGCTCATCAGAGCTACCTGCCAGTTTGTCACCAGGACTACACTCCCAATTTAATTGCCAGATGGAAAAGACGAATCAGGCATCCAGAAGCTCACCTCATCAGAATGCATGACCTCTCGGGACGCTGCTTCTTGGAGCAAGTTTGTGATCTAGATTTGAGTACACGCCGAATTCCCAACCCTCACCGTTGACTGTACTGATTCCATTCCAATGTTGTTTGGGTTACAAACCACCCTTGTTCATGACTCTGGAGGAGGAGGTAGAAGTCTCATCTGATTAACACTTCAATCACAGCTGCAAGTGGTCCTGAAAGCCTTTCCTACGATCTATCAAGGCATATAATAAACATCCAGATCATAGGCACTCTCAGGCCCCCGAAGTATAGGGTCAACCAGGGACATCCCTCTGAGAACCCTCTCTTGTAAACTCTCACCCCGATACATTGGGCCATTTCCCATGAACAAAATCAACTCTTGTTCTGTCAGGCTCTTGCTTCTCTTCACCATGCAGTCTCACAATTACATTGTCTTGCCTCATGCCCACTAAGCTTTTTTTATTATAGACATCAATTCAAGTTCTCGGCATGACTCTGTTCAACGCTGTCTTGATTTCTCTTGCACCTAGACCCCATTTCAGCTCTAAGAAACTGGACACCACACATGCTGTTCACTACGATACAGATTCACGAATTAAGACACTCACAGGAAGGAACCAACTTCAAGCTTGACAGCTTCAACCTCATCCACACCTGCACCTCATCTCTTAATCTCCAGCTACTACAATCTTCTGCCCATGACACGCCCTGTCCTCTCTGACAATAACATCCAAATTGCAAAATGTTGTTTCCCAAATTATGGTGCAGATGTTCAACAACACATGCCTGTAATCAGTGTTGGGTGTAACGCGTTACAAGTAATTTTTATGATGTAACGAGTAATCTAATGTGTTAGGTCCGCCATTTAAGTACTCAGTTATTTAGTTATATTTTCAAAAATGTAATCCATTATTCAGACAATTTATATAATCCGTCAGCCAAACAGCAGTCATTCCGTTTGTGTGTGTGTGAAAGTCGTCTTACAAGCCTCGCACCCAATAACCCGCCCCCCCTCTGTTATTCCTGTTGTTATACACCCAACTCACAAATGCTGTTTGACTCACGGTGAGAAGCGGTGTTAGGCACCGTGAGCCGCCACAACCCCAGCGTTCCGCGAAGTTCTTACAGCCACTGCACGAAAACGCGTAGATGAGATTGGGTTATTAGTAGTTAACAGATTATGGTCCAAACTTTTCTTAGTGATGATGGTAGAATAATTATAAAGGTCTTGACTAAAACAACATGCATGAGGAATCACAAAGGAGTTTTAATATTCTGCAATCGAAGAGTACTCTAACTTTTATCAGAAAGTAACGCTGTAATGTAACTGATAACTTTTTAATGACCGTAATTTTGTAATGTAATTAGTTACTTTAAAAAGTAACATCCCTCAACATTGCCTGTAATTCATTAATGTTGGGAAAATGGTGAGAACAGAGTGTAAAAGTAATTTTTCTTGGCTTTCTTGGACACATTGTGTTGTTCTTGCTATGTGAAGCTTTTATTTCATGTTCTGGTTTGCCTAAATTATAAACATGAGAATTAAAAGATGAAAAGGTTTGTTATGAAACGGTGAAAAACATGGAAAGGTTTGTTATAGACAACCTTGTCTGCAAGAAGAAAATAATTTGTCGGAGTGAGTAAAAGAAAAAAATGTTTAATTGCATTTTGTAGTCAAACTATTAAATGTGTTCCTTCTGTATGCCTCAGAAATTATGAATCTGGTTTCTGCTCTTTTTCAAATGTTCCTTCTCACACCTGGGCACAATTATCAACTAGGTAAATATTCTCCTGTTTGACAGCACCCCTATTGTGTAAATGCTCATAAGCATGTGATTATAAAAATAGGAGTCAGGAGATTTAGTTAAGATTAAATGAAGAAATTGTTAGCCCTTTCAACAAGCCTTTTGAATTAGACATGCCAGCAAACCAAGGTCAAGTGGCCAGAGGATGGTCGCAGAAATGATCATTCCATTAATATGGTCATTAAAGCATGGTAGAGAAAGAGGCACTTGCTTGACTTCTGGCACTAGAGCATTTTAAAGTCTCCCTCAGAAACCATATATATAACCATTTATACATACCTCAACCCCTTAATGTGTTAGGGCTGGTTGTGTGATACTAACCAGCAGCTTACACAATTAGTGTCTTTCATTTGCAAGGTGTTTTTGTTTAACTATCATGCACAAAAAGGGTCCATGATTAATTATTAATTAGATAATGCTATTTTGAGGACTCAATTGGGGCATAGAGTTTAGATTATTGATGCCCATGCCTGGACATAACTGTTATGGGTGGGGGTGTTATGCTCAGACAAATTTTGTAAGCATTTTGAATATACTATTTATATAAGTTCCTGAGGATACAGTGTGGCTGCTGTTTGGTTTGGGTCTTGAGTTGTATTTGTGTATTAGATAGTGAAGAAATATTGGAAGCATGTGTTTGTTTGCCTTTTTACTTTGTAGATAAGGTGGTATCGGATTGTTTTGTCTTTTATTTTGACTTTGACAAGCCTAATGATTTCCAGGGACGGTAACTATCCAGTTTGCATTGGGTATGTTCTAAACCCAAAAATTCTTCATGTTCTCCATTTTCTAGTCATAATTTATTGTTATCATCCTCAACCCTAGACTGGGCCTAAACCTCCCTGGTAGGCAGCTGTTATGTGAGAGATGGAAGAGCAATCCAATGGGTAGGAATTGACAAATGATCAAATGAGGGAGAAAACTGGGATTTATTCTCATCAAAAACATGTCCAGGGAATATCTTTTGGTGTTTCATACTCCAGAATGTTTGTAGAGACTATGTTAAGAACACTGAAGCTGTGCTTACAGACAAACTTTTTACTGATCACTCTGTGGTGTTGCTTGCTTTAATTTGTCGCCCATACAAGTGACATGATCACTTATGCTTAATCTAAAATTATATAAATTGGAACAATTGAAATAATACAACTTTGATTGTCTGCTGCACACTTAAAAAAAAAAAAAAAAAAAAATGTTTTATGAGCTACCTTACATAATTTTCTGTCCCTCTTTCTTTGTTTTTCTGCTTGCACAGCTCTTTAGAGCTATTCTTCGCTAGCAGCCAGAATACTAAGCTGCTATATGGTGAGCCACCCAAGTCACCCCGTGCCAGTCGTAAATTCTCCTCACCTCCTCCACTGGCTCTTGGCAAGACATCTTCTCCAAGCAGGCGCCGCAAGCTCTCACTCAACATTCCCATCATCACAGGTGGCAAGGCACTGGACCTTGCTGCACTTACTTGTTCTTCCAATGGATATACAGGCATGTATTCAACCATTACACCTTTCAGCAAGACCACACTGGACATAAACAAGCTCTATGTGTCCAACTCGATCACCAGCAAGATCAGTGATGAGACTGAAGGCAAATCTGAGCAAGCAGAGGAGCTCTCTCTTGGTAAACAAGGTAAGTGTGTCTGAATGTGTTTGTGTCAAGGAAAATTTTACTTTTCATTTTAAGAAAAGGTGTGTTTATTGTATTGCATTGTACTTCTGTATTTTCAAACTTAAATTTTGTCAGTTGCTTTTTTTTTTCTATACCATACTAGTTTGTATAAATGAATAGCATTTTGTATAAATGAAATAGCAGTCAAAACTAGCTTAATTTGATTTGTAGTACAGCAAACAAACTTTATCTTACATAAGTAAATCAATTATATATCCTGATTTCCCCCCCCCCCACTTATGATTATTGTGTAAACTGCATACAATTTTCCACAACTAATGGCAGGTAAAAATATCTATCTTTATATATTATTGTATATATAATATAGCACTTTCTAAACATGGTTGCCATATACCAAATATACATTACATTTATTTTTAGACATTTTTTGTATAATAATATAATGTGTAATATACAGTGCTGTGAAAAGTATTTGTCATCTCCCTGTTTAAATTTTTTTGCATATCTGTCACACTTTTGCCACACAAATTAAAATTTTACACAAAGATAACCTAAGTAATTACAATGCAGCTTTTAAATTATGATTTTATTTATTAAAGGGAAAAAGCTTTCTGTGCTTACCTGGCCCTGTGTGAAAAAGTAATTGCCCCTAAACCTAATAACTGGTTGTGCCACTTGGTGGCAACAACTACAATCAAGCATTTGTGATAACTGGCAATGCGTCGTTCACATCACTGTGGAGAAAAAATGGCTATTTATCCTCTCGAACTTTGATTTGTGATTAGAACTTTTGAAATTTATATACTTCTGAGCAAACAGGCAAATTTGCATTGTCATTCAGAGGTCAGGGCAAAAAAACATGTGCATCTAAATGTATTTTAACCTAAACTAATGGAAAATTAGCAATTTATCCAAAACCGATCAGAAAAAAATTGGACATAAGTAGTTCCATGATTTTTATTATTTAATATGGTTATTTTGTAAATCAACTTTAAAAATGTAGTCTATAATATTTTCAGTTTAATTACTCTTACTTACTCACTCATTGTCTATTGTCTAGAACATGCAAGCTCATTGACACAAAGGAGCTTTGCAGGATTCCCCAAAAATATGGAAATAAATTTGGAAATTGTAAGGAAATACAGTATGTATAAATTATAATCATGAGTTTGTTGGTGGAAAAACTACATAAGAAGACAATAGTAAGAAACCTTGAGAGCAACCAGACTCAACAGGGAAACTATCCTTATTTGTGTGATATCAAACAGTATGACCATAAATTAGTCCCTTATATATATCTATGCTATAAGATGGAAAGTTCAATTTAATGGAAAATGTGTTCAAATTAATATGTAATATATAGTTTTAAACTGAGCATCCAGCAATGAAAGTGATCCTAAATCTTAATTTGAACACTTTTCCCCTTATACTGATTTTTCTCCCTCATTGATCATTTCAATGTATACATATTTACTCACATTTCCTGAACTATTTTGATTCTGTAAAGCTGCTTTGTGAAAATGACCATCGTTAAAAGAGCTATATAAATAAAATGTCATTGATTTTAATATAAAGTCCACTTTATCAGAGACTAAGGTACAAAACTGTTTGTGGTAATTTCAGTCTTATACTATTTATCAACTGTAGTCACAAATTCATCACAGAAAAACTGCCTGCATTAGCCTGGTCCAAGGCCTTCTTCATAGCCATTCAATGGAACCATCCTCTGTCACCAAATACATGCCATGCAGACCATACTCGTCAGCAACCAGTGTGACAAGAACTCCAAACCAGAAGTGGAGCACTGAGATGTCTCAGACAGGTTCAGAGACAGAAGTGTTGACTGTGAGATTGTGTCTGAGCTCAAAAATCATTTGCAAGGCTATTTTATGATTGTGGGACTGACTGAAGTAGGCATGCCAGATTATAAAACACTAACCGTTCACTTGGAGTATTTTACTGCGTTTTAGATCAATAGTAATAATTTAAAAACCAATACATGATTTCCCTGGAAGAGAATGAAGTGTGGATAAGATGGGAGTGAAGTGGTCATATCTTTTGGTTTTAGTAAGGCCTCTGGCTGCTGCATTCTATACTAACTGGAGCTTGTTTATGCACCTAGTAGAACATCCAGACAGAAGGGCATCACTGTAGTCCAACTTAGAGGTGACAAAGTATGAACTACTGTAGTTTTTTTGCAGTACATTATAGTTCTTATCTTGGCAATATTACTGAGATGAAAGCAGGCTATCCTAGTAATATTATTTACAGTTTCAATTGAAAGGCCTACAGCTGACAGGGGTCACGGTCAGGTTTCTTAGTTAGCGGGTTAATAACTGCCAGTTTCAAAGATTTAGGTACATAGCCATTGCTGAGTGAATAATTGAATATTTTAGAAGGTGTTCAGGTATTACTGTTAGTGAAAAGTGTAATGTTTTCAAAAAGACTTCAGTTAAAAACAGTTATTTCTGTTATCTGTTTCAATAAATGTGTATGTTCTAGATGTAGTAGAACCCACTTCAATTAAGAAAAGGCTACTAATTTGTTGATTGGTTAAATCAGGTGTGCTGGAAGCTAATAAAACATTAAAATGTGCAGGGTAGTGCTCCTCCAGGACCAAAGATGAGAAACACGAAGTGAATCAGTTCAGTCTGATGACCTAATCTCATATACAGTGAAACCTCGTATTGCGAGTAACACGGTTTGCGAGTGTTCCGCAAGACGAGCAATGATTTTTTATGAATTTTGACTTGAAAAACTAGCAAGTCTTGGTTTATGAGTACCGAGTATCATGTATCATGCATGCGCTTCTTGTTTTGATGCAGAGCGTCACGTGATCACAACTGAGCCAATGTTTTTTCTCTCTCTTGCACTGCGGAATTGTGGGCAATCGTCTCCCCTGCTGGGTCTTAGTGCGCACCTCTCATTGGTATAATCAACATCCGTGCACGCGTGTACTGTTTACTATAACACTGTGACCATGTGTGTGTGTGTAAAACATATTTTATTTTGTGTTGGAAACTTTCCTTCTCTGCTTCACACACAATCACACACGAAACACTGCTCTGTCGCGATTCTTTTCAAAAGTAAAGTGCAGGTTAATTTGTTTGTTCGTTTTATTTTACAGCAGTAATTCCATTAGTATGCGCTCACACAAGTGTCATTAGCGATGTTCCTTGCTAATTTGTCCGACAAAACAGTCTTTCCATTAATGTCTGTGTATGTGTTTGTGTGAAATTCAAATAAGAGAGGAGAAAGGTTTACTGTGTAAGATGAGAAGGGAGAGACCGGAGGGGCTGAAAATAAGAGACTCCTCTTACTTTAGCTTCACACATAAACACACACATAGTGCCTGCGCGCATAAATGGAAACTGTCGGGATTTATTTTTACTTTTGTTTAAAGGTAACTTGCAGGTTAATTTATTTTATTTTTACTTTATATTTTGTATTAATTATTAAAATTTATTAAAATTAAAATGTATTATTAGAATAATTTGAGTGTACATTATTTCTTATGGGAAAACTTTTGATTGCTTTGATTTACGAGTGTTTTGGAATACAAACCCGCTAATTATGTCCTTATATTCTAGTGCAGGGGTCGGCAACGCGCGACTCCGAAGCCACATGTGGCTCTTTCATCCCCCCACTAAATAATGAGTATTTAATAGAAAATAATTTTATTTTAGCTTGTTTTTTTTTATTTTATTTAATTCTAAATTTGAATATCATGGTGATCTTGTAACATTAAAATAAAACGTGTTGATTTTTTTATTTGTCGCTTAAAACTTCCTCCGTATTATTGATAATAATAATTGATTAAAGGTGTACCGAGATATATTTATTTTTACAGGTTACTTAACTATATATTATTAAAGATTTCCTGATTTAATTAAAGTTTAAATTATTGTCTCATGTTAATATAATGTCTTCATCGATAATTCATTTATTTTTTTTATATAGCGCTTTTAACAATGGTCATTGTCTCAAAGCAGCTTCACAAAATTAAAAGATGATTATGGAAATGTGTAGGAGAAACTAAAAATGTATAATTATAGTGATCTGATTGTCCCTAATGAGCAAGCTGACGGCGATGGTGGCAAGGAAAAACTCCCTGGGATGGCAATAGGAAGAAATCAGACTCAATACATGATCCTCATTCTCATTTGGGTTAGAACAGATAGCAGGAAATTGTTTTTGCTGACATACTGTGATAGGCAGCTGGAAGTTGAACATAACCAAAGAAGTTAACATGGGAGTTCAGTTATCCATGGATGAACCACCAGGATGAGTCAGACAGGTGCAGAGGGTGGTCTGGATCACTGGGAGCTTGGTAGCAGCGTGTATGGTAGTCCAGCTGGAGGTGGTTCTTCTCTGGATGCCTCAGGATCCTCGCAGGGTTGGCCTCTGTCATGGGGATGGGTAGAAAAAGAAAGAACCAATGGGAAAGAATTAGCGTAGTTGCCGTTCATTATATTAGCAGCACTAGATGAGAGTGTGCATTTAAATGCACTGAAGTATGAGGTTATGGGATGATTTATGTGCATGCCTGTCATGATGTACAGTTAAAGGTGCAGGCCTTGAACTCAACTTCTTTATTAACAATTCACACAAACTCAAAATGACTCCAAAATAAACGTAACAATAACCAAACGTGGGAGTCTCTCTCTCAGAACAATGTTCCTGGGTGTAGTTCTCAACTCCTCAGGGTGTTCACTCCTGAGGAACAGGTAAACAGACCTTTTATCTTATGTGGTAGCATACATTTGAGAACAAGCCTAAACAAGACGGTGGACGGACAGGAGACTACGGGGTTGGCTGGTATAAGTAGGGAGACACAAAAGGATACACAGGTGATTCTCATTACGTGATAATAGTGAGAGACATACGCACGCAGACACACCAGGGGGAGACAAAGCGACGACTCAGTAGTCCGGGGAGCTGGATCTTACTCTCCGAGGCTGCGGTGGCCCAGATGTTACAGTACCCCCCCCCCCTCGAGAACCGGCTTCCGGAAGAAGGCGAGGGCACCCCCTTCATGCTGTTGGAGGGAGCGAGGACTCACCTGAGTGACGGTTTTGCTGGTGGGCGGGGCGGCCCAGTGGACGGGGTGCTGGGCGATCCGGCCTTGCCCTGTGGAATTCTGTGACGAGCTCTTGACTTAGGATGTCCCGTGCCGGGACCCAGCTCCGTTCCTCCGGGCCGTAGCCCTCCCACTCAACTAGATATTGCAGAGCCCCCGCTCTCCGCCGTGAGTCCAGCAGTTCTTTGACCCGAAACGCTGCTCCTTCGTCTAATGGCCCCCGGACCACTGGCCTGAGAAGAGAGATGTGGAAGACAGGATGAATACGTAAGTGTGTGGGGAGTTTTAATCTAAAGGATACTGGGTTTATCTGTGCCGTGATAGGGAACGGGCCAATGAACCTGGGGGAGAGTTTTCTACACGGGAGGTTAAGGTGGAGGTCCCGTGTCGAGAGCCATACCCGATCGCCTACCTGGAGCGGATGACGTTCCCTTCGTCGTCTATCGGCGTGTTTTTTTAATCGCTGCACTGCTTGGGAGATCTTGGTGTGCATCCTCCCATACTTTCTCCGCTTTTTTGAACCACTGGAACGGGATGAATTTGCATCCCTTTGAAAATCTGTCTACTACCACTAGTATCGTGGTGTACCCTTTCGATACCGGCAGATCTGTGACAAAGTCCACTGCGACGTGGGACCACTGTCTGTTTGGTATTGGTAGGGGAGCTAATTTTCCAACTGGTAAACTACGTGGGTTTTTTGTAGTCGCACACACAGCGCAAGACAAAACTACCTTCTTCATGGTTTCCCGTATTTTTGGCCACCAGAATTTTGGTTCTAGCTGGTGATGTGTTCGTGCGACGCCGGGGTGTCCAGATGCTAGGCTCGTATGAGCCGCGATCGTCACTCGCTCGCGCAGTGGCTTCGGCATATAGGTTCGATCCGGAGGACAGTTCCTAGGCGCGGGGTTGGACCGCGCCCACTGAACTATCTCCGACTCGATGTCCCAAGTGACCGGTGCCACAACGAGTGAAGATGGCAGAATTGGCTCCGGAGTTGTAATGGGCTCCAGTGATGGGTAATAGCGGGAGAGCGCGTCCGCTTTTATATTTTTCGAGCCGGGGCGATAAGTGATAACAAATCGGAAAGGCGTGAAGAAAAGCGCCCATTGGGCTTGATGTGAGTTTAGTCTTTTTGCTTGTTGGAGGTACTCCAAATTCCAATGATCGGTGAGTACCACGAATGAATGTTTCGCCCCCTCCAGCCAGTGTCTCCACTCCTCTAACGCCACTTTTACTACTAGCAGTTCTCTGTTACCGATATCATAATTTCGCTCGGCAGGTGTTAGTTTCCTAGAGAAAAAAGCGCACGGGTGGAGCTTCTCAGGGTGGCTGTGGCGTTGTGACAGTACAGCCCCTATGCCTACTTCTGACGCATCGACCTCAACTACAAAGGGCTTCTC
>JAQQZT010000038.1:19069804-19094136 GCA_030068275.1 Clarias platycephalus | reverse complement strand
AACAGAAAGCAGGAAATGATCTGCATTTATACAGTGTGTTAGGTGGCAGGCAGGTCAGCTATAACAGTTGATGTTAACTGATGTTAATATGGAGTCCAGGTAGTTATTGGAGACTCAGGTAGACCTGTAGGAAGTACCAGTCCTGAACTATCGGACTGTCAAGTCCCCAGAGAAACAGTTGCCAACACCAGACGAGGCCAGAACCGTCGTCTAGGTAGAGAGAATCATCCCCAGACACCAGACGCATCCCTACAGATGATGCCATCTCTCACCTCCTTCATACATCACCTACTCACCTGGACAATAGATAGGAGAATTATGTTAAAATGCTCTTTATCAACTACAGCTCAGTGTTTAACACTATAATTCCCTCCATACTCACCACCAAGCTGGAACACCTGGTACTTATCCCATCTCTGTATCAGTAGACCTCCAATTTCCTAACTGGCTGACCAGAAATCTGGAGGACTAGTGCCAAAAGAACAACCTCCTCCTCAATGTCATCAAGGCCTATCGTCCTTTTCATCACATCAACAATGTGATGAAAAAGGACCAGAAGCATCTCTACCACCTCAGACGCTTGAGAGACTTTAGTAAAGTACTCACTCTATCATCCAGAGATCTCAAGTTTGATTCCCGGGTGATGCTGTAACCTTTCACAGCCATTGGGTCTAGAGAGAGCTGATTGGCTGAGCTCTCTCAGAGGAGAGGGATGAGAGGTACTTAGTGCTTCCACATTAATCATGGCTCTACAGCCAATCAGGGGCGTCTATGAGCTCATGTAAGCGGAAGGAGAATATAGAAACACTTGGTTCGGAGGAAACACTAGATAGTCTTTGGCACTCCCAACTGAGTGGTAGTAGTAGCCTTAATGTGGGAGCCCCCTAGTGAGGAATTGGATATGTCTAAATTCGGGAGAAAATCAGTGGGAAAAAAAGTGTGTTTGAGGTTGAGAAGGCATTAACCAGAAATAAGGTTGGAATATTGGATTGAAGGCACACTAATCTGGGGATGAGGTGTTGTCTTATAATCTGGTGATGAGCGTAACTTAAATAGGAAGCAATTAGAGATTCAGGACAGGTGTGTAGAGAGCGGAGACTGAGGCGGAGATAAGCAATGAGTGGGGAGGATTATGAAACAAAACGGGAGTGCGCAATTGATCATGTTGGATTGGTATTTGAGGACGTGGCATGTTGATTATTTAAACCAAGTGTGCTGGGAGCTTCAAAAACTTTCAAATAGTCAGGGTCCTCCAGGAGCAAGGTTGAAAACCATGGATATACACAATCAACCCTCCTTCTCCTTTCACATCCAAAGCTTTTGTTCTATTCAATTGTCCTTGTGGAATTGCGATACCTGTGCAAGTTTATCTCTGTGCTTTTCATTTAACTCAGTTCCCCGAAACTAAATGTTGATAATGGATGTTGGTTCTTAATCCATATTATTTATTCAGTAATGCTGAAACATTTCCCTATAATTACAGAGCCATTAAATTATTGGATTGGATTTTCTAACTTTTATCTAACTTTTGTCATTCTAAATTTTTATCTATGGATCTCTTTGGATATTTTAGATCATTGCCCATTTGTCAACCTAAGGTTGTGTTACAGTTTTCTGACGTTGTGTGAACTTTCCCTCTGCATCTTTTTTTCTATGTCATGTCTACAAACAGACCCATCGTTGTGCTTCATCATTACTTTTACGGTAATAGGATGGAACTTGTGAACATTTTAAGGTCTTTTTGTTCTTTGGTGTAGCAGACTTACATGACACATGATACACATATCCTAAAATGCTGCCAAGGAGGAGGCCAGATACAATCTATTTTAACTCCACCAGCAGTAAATCCACAGTGCAGACTAACAACAAGATGTTCCATGTAACAAAGTAGCCTGCCTACTACTCTTTTCAATCCCCACACTTCAACATGACTGCTTACATACTGCCGTAGATTTAATTTTTTATCAACCTCTTAACAGGATTACACCATTAGTACAGTTGTAGTAAACAGATTCTCCAAGTCAATTCATGTGTGTGTGTGTGTAGGATGTGTAGTGTGTGTAGGTATAGGTGGCATCTGGAGATTGTGCAAGCATCAGTAGACAAAGGCCAACCCTGCAAGGTTCCTGAGGCATCCAGAGGATTCTGTTTTATGATGGTTGGAGCTACACATGCTGCTCCTGTGCATCCAGTGATCCAGACCCCATCGGCCCTTTGCACCTGCTGACTCATCCCTATGCTGAACTGGACTTCATGTTAATTGAAAGAATTTCTGTTATACTGACCTTTCAGCTGCATAACACACATGATGTTATATAATTTCTATCTGTTATCACCCAAATTAGGATGGGTTCCCTGTTGAGTCTGGTTCCTCTCAAGGTTTCTTCCTATTGCCATCTCAGGGAGTTTTTCCTTGCCATGGTCGCCGTCACCCTTGGCTTGCTCATCAGAGACATTTCATTCATCATTCATTCATTCATCTCATTATTATCTAGTCACATTTTTCTTACACATACACACTTCCAAAAACTTTCTTTAAAAATTTAAAAAATAATAATAATAATAATTTGCTTTGAGACAGTGACCATTGTTAAAAGCGCTATATAAATAAAATTGAATTGAATTGAATAGGTGTGTGTGTAGATGTGTGTAGGATGTGTGTGTATAGTGTGTGTGTGTGTGTATAATGTGTAGAGTGTTTATTTAATAGTGCTGATGTCATAAATGACCCAAAATATCTGAGCTCCTGTTGAGTTGAGCCCATAACATTTACAGTGTAAATTGTTCTGCTCAGTGAGATCTAGAAGTGTACCGAGTTTGACATTGTAGGAATGAACAGGCCCCCAAAGTAAGCAATTAATCGATCACATTCCAGAACCCCCAGCCAAATGGCGCCATCCCACTAACCTTATCTCATCTGTGACACAAAGAAGCAGGGGAAATTGGGGAAAGGAAGGCCACTGCATCTGGAGTCACAGCAAGTCCAGTTGACCTTGACTACAAAGGTGTAAATCAGCAATTCGATAAACAAAGGAGACGGTTTTACTTATTCGAGTGGGGGAAAACCCTCCCCAACTCATACCACTGGCACTCTCTTTGTTCTCTGGAGCACATGTCTATCCACAGGAACAAAAAGACTGTAGTTGCACAGATACTTTCAAAGACAATCCTTAATGTATGCCAGTAGGGCAAAATTATATATACTGTATGTTTATCTAGGATGTTTTATGTCCGTGTGAATGCTTGACTATGTTTCCTAAAATCCACGTTTACAACCTCTGTTATCTCTGTCATCACAAGCTCGTGTTTTCGCCACTCTTGCAGGCGTCTTTCCGCCCTTGCGGACACTTTTCGCTGTTGCATCACCAAGCGACCGGGTCATCCGCTCTTTAAATCTCAACTCTCAACGAGACTTCATGCGAGAACTCCAAAGACCTGCAATGAAGAAACCGTCATCAGAAGTTCCAGAGCACCGCCATTGGTAACCAAGCAACCAAAGGGCTTCCCCGAAAGATGTCATCACAACAACAGTGCACCAACCAATCATCACTAACACATAATGGTTACCTCCGCTGTGACATTTTCGAAAGGACGAACTGGGAATATGGACATGAGCGGGGCACAAGCGAACGCCATGACTGATATGCCGTGCATTGAGAACAATGTTTAGATATGTCCGTAGACATGTAGGGCCAATAAAAGAATCATGTAGCCCTATTCATCGTTTTAGCATGACTGAAGTGTCCAACCGAAGGGTCGTCGTGAACATAAACCAGTATCTCTGGGACCAAGGATTTCGGGACAACAATTTGGACAACCTCATCAGCAAGAGGGGTGTGCAACAACCTACACAAGACATTGCCATGTAGGGTTAAACGACTGACTTGTGACCACAATTTCCTGACATAGGTTGACGTGTTCCGGAGCTTCCACAGGGGCGGCTTGCGACCCGTTTCTACCAATGAGATGACAATGACTAAGTCAGGGTCAGACCGTTGTTGGTCTGCTACTTTCCAGTCACTCTGAATTTGTATTAAGTTCACTGTACCACTTTTTTGGGTAGGCATGGTTAGTAGAAATTTAACATCCTTACTAGGTGTGTGAACCAGTGCCGGGTTTTTCCGCGACTCAAACAACAGGGTTTGTGTTGCGACCGAAAGTGTGGCGCCATTATCATGTTGGACCTCAAACTGCGGCCGTCGAGACATGGTGTCTGCATTTAAATGTTTGTCAACTTCACGATGACACACACACAAATCATAAAGGTCTAATTCAACTGCCCACCATGAACGTCTACCTGTTGGTCCACAGGAAGCTTTTTGAGTCCGACCAAAGGTTTGTGGTCTGTGTTAATAGTAAATTTGTGGCATGCTAGGAAGTGTCAGAAATGGCGCACCATCCATACAATGGCGAATAATTCTCGGACAAATGTAGACCTTTCCAATGCTGACAGCACGTGGCTAGTATCTGCAAAAACATGATCCTTACCATCCAACATGTTGTGAGAAGACCAAACCGACCAAATGCAAAGACGCATCGGTGTGCAGTAGGAAGGATATCAAGAGGTTTGGGAAAGCCATATTAGGTGACGATGTCAATGCTTCCTTTAAGACCTGAAATGATTCATTGGCCTGAGCTGTTCAAGTAACCCCCTTGTGTGTTAACTGGTGTAGGGGTTCTGTTGTATGAGGAGTTTCTAATGAACCTTCGATAATATGACCTAAGAAAGCCCTGACCTGCGTGGCGGATGTCAGGACTGGCCATGTCCAAATTTTCTCAATATTTGAAGGGTCTTGCTCAACTCTGGAGACACGTTGGCTCAGAAATGTGACCAAGGTTCACGCCAGACGGCATTTAGATGGTTTGCATTTAAGTCCAGCTGAACGCAAGCGTTTGAAAACCTCACGGAAATGTTTCAGATGCTGCACAAAGTGAGCGATGACTTCTGATCCCCATTCAAACAGGTGTCTGCCAAAAGCATGTCTTGAACAGCATGCACATTATCAACGGAAGTGGTTACAGCTGACACTAGCATGTATTCGTCTTGTGATTTTCCAATTATGGAGAAAAACTGGCCAACAGGGCATTTCGGCCACAGAGATACTGATTGAGTTGTCGGATTAACGACTCTAACAATGCCTTTTCCATTTGAATCATTGATAGCATGCGAGCAATGCCTAAAGGCACAGCCTGGGTTGACTGAGGTTCCAATACCCACAATTGAGTCTGTAAAGGGATTTGCGATGGTCCCATCACTAATAGAAATTGAAATTGCATTTCTGACATTACTTGTGCGACAGTTATAACCATGCTCTGTATTGGGGTGAATGACTGTGACTGCGAAAGAGATGTTGCCGTGTCATACAAACATAGCTGACTGTGAGGTATATCTACTGTAACAGCATGTTGGGCCATGAAATCCCATCTGATAAGCACAGGATGGGTTGCTGTTCGTGTTACATGAAAAGTGTGAGAAAGTGTGACATCCCCAATGTGCACCAGGGCTGTTACAGAGCCTAGTATATCTGTTGTCCTGTGACTGAGGAGGCCAAGACAAAGGACTTACTTATAGGTTGAGATGCTAAGGCAGGAATTTATTTACAACATTCGTCAGTAATAAGGCGTTAATTTCAGTGCCAACCAGCGTAACTTGAATAAGCGGTGTGAGCGGAGTGGATGTACAGGGCATCTTCAGGGCTCACAAAATTTCAAAATCCCTGGTAGCCCTTCAGGCAGGCACTCTTCAGTTTTTGGTAGCCCAAAATAAATTTAAATAGACCAAATAAAAAAAGAGATTATTTTTAATGTGTAATATTGTAAAGAAAACAAAACATCAATCAAAAAATTTTTTAAACACAAATTACAACAACTTTATAAAAATTTTAATCGTCAACTCAAATATTTGGTTCCAATTGAACAGAAATTTCTATGAACTTGTAAGAACTGTGTAGAACATGAATCAGTCTGTGTCAGATTCTGAATCTGAAATTTCCACTGAAGTCACGGATGAGTAAATGCCACTCGACTTTTTGAAGTTTTCAAAGACTGCTAAATTTTGTCAATGGTAGTTCACTCTTTGCAACATAGTACGCTGTTCCAAACAGTTTTTTCAGGACTTCGTTGTGCTTGGTTTATTTTTAGTAATTTTTTTGCAATTGGTGCAAGTAAGATACACTTGTTGCGGGCAGGGCTGAGAGAGATTTTGGTAGCCCGACTGAAAGACACAATAGGCCTGGGACGTCGGGCTAGCGATTTTGCAAGCCTTGATCTTATTAGAGAACCATTGAATGTTCAAGCTGACATTTGGTCCTCAATACCAGTGTCTACACATTTCCCTGATGTAGTGAAGGAGGGGCTGTCTCCCTTTTGACTGGAGAAAAAACGTATGTGACATATGAGAATGTGATGCAGGGATGGTGAAGGTGAGCCGTGGTTGCAAGAGCTAGAATGTCTGTAATGTGTAATTTGGGGAGGGTGAATGACTGCCGTATGATCTGTCTTCATAGCCAAAACGGGGTTGACGCTCCCTTTAGGGAGAGCAGTCAGGTTTAGTGTGTGCCTAATTATGTCTGTGTAACTATAGGGATCAGTATATGTATGATATGGAGTGTGAGTCAGAATTGGAATGGTGGCATTGCAAGGAACCATAGTCATCACTTTGTTGCTGTTGCTGCAGGTGCTGTGACTGACAGCGGCAGTCCAGACAATGAGGGTGATGGCTATCCTACTCAGGGTCGTGACCATGTGGTGTTATGTTGTAGTCAACTGCTGCACAGGCGTGTGTAGTTTCTGTCACCTTGTGTTGTAAGTTGGTGATCTGTTGTGCAGATCGAATGCAGACGAAATTCAGTCTGCCGCTGGTGGGATTGCCGTATAATATGTAGGTCCAACTCCGGTTGAATATGTAGGTTGACCTACGGGTCAGCGATGGCTGACACGAGATCTGCAATGGGCATTGATGTCACTGTAGCAGGTGAGGGTTGCTGTTGCACAGTCACTGGCATGATTGCAGTTGAATTGGCCATGCTGATAGCCAACTGAGCATGTTCACATTGGTTGGCTAAAGCATTGTCCAATGTTATTGCTCCATGCTCATGTATTTTTAGTTGAAGTGCTGGGTCTAAGTCAGTAACAAATCTGTGAAAAATCTCACAATCTCGAGCCATGACATCATACTGAATAAAAGCTTCTGTCACTAAGCTGGTGAGTTCAGTAGCATATACTTTGAGAAGCTCCTGAAATTTATGGAGACGCGCATTTAAATATGTTTGAAATGTGGCCAAAAATGTTGCACGACCAAAAACAGCAATTAAACTTGCCTTAGTCAGCTCATAGTCTGCCTTAACAGCAGGTGAAAGAGACTGCCAATATGCAAGTGCGGGTCCCGTGAGTTTAGCAGGAAGGAGTGCAGCTTTATCAGGTGGCATGGCGGAAACATTAAGTGCCCGAAAAGCGAGCAGAGAGATCAGTGGTGTCCGCCTCAGTGTCCGCGCTTACCGAGTATTATCTGTGGGTTCTTGGCTATTGTCTGTGTCTGCAACGGCCGCTGGATAGAAGAGTCAGACAAGATTTCTGCACTCCAAAAATCAGTGTTTTATTAACCAACATTTTCAGTTACTGCTCCTGCATCATTCCATGACTGCCCTGTGTCTTTTTCCTTTTTTTCCTTCCTCCATACCTTTCGCCTCCCATCTCTCTCTCCTCTTGCAATATCTAGCATAACATCTAACATTATTTTCAACATTCCTATTTCAGTTCTTACAGTAAGATACACTAAGTCATGCTATACAGTGGACGGATAGAAGATAAAGTGTATACTATAAATTGTAAATCAGTTAATCAAATTATCCCGAATTATTAAAGATTCAATTCACCTCTGACCAAGAGCTCAAACCCTTCAACATGTATACGTGCAAATGTGTATGAGCTATGCAGAAAAAAAAAACTTCTGTTAAGACTTTGTAATGGCAGCAGATTCCAACCTGTGCACCAATATGAGTTTTTGATCATGTTAAAATCCCCCAAAACAGCTTGGATGTTTAAAAATAAATAATAATAATAATAATAATAATAATAATAATATAAAAATCTTTAGAAAAACCTTGCACATTTATGACGTCAGCACTATTAAAACAATTATCAGAGTGAGGGCGATGACATCATAGTCATGGTATCATCATGCTAATGTCATAGCGCTTGGCCCTGTGGGAGATTTTTATCTTCCACTTGTTAATGTTACCTTAATTAAAAATATTAAACAAATGCTGTATCTCTAGTTAAAAAGAACCAAAGAACGACTTTGGACTCTGAGCTGATCTGGATAAAGTAAGCAGGGTTTATTGCAGCAATAAAACCCAAGTAAACCGCACGTGTAATGCTTAGGTCGTACATGCAAGCATTATCAAGAGCAGACTGTCTGACAGTTACATGCAGGCTCATTACATATAGTTTTCAAGGGGAGGGATGCACACCTTGTCTCCACCCTTAGTTCTTTTTTGCCGTCCTTACCAAATTATTAACCAATTGTAGGCAAACTTTTCCCAAGGAATTCTCCCTTTATGTTTACATTTGTCTATCATATTATGTTGCATCATATACCTCGTCATCTGACTCCCTACATCATCTGTATCAAGTATTATATTTTCTTTCCCATTATAATTACTTTTTCTTGCAAATTCCTTTCCATTATCTTTACAGTTCATTGGTTTAGTTTATAGAAAATAACAGGGCAGTGCTTTTTTTTCTATACATTCCTGGTTTTTCCTGGTCTATTCTACAGTTCTCAAAAGACAGACCATGGGTAAGCATCTCTTTCGCACTATTTCAATTTTTTGTCTTGTTTTACCAATTTGTTGCACTTAAATATATACCGGGCTTCACGTGCATTCATCTCGCATTCATTCATGCAAAAAATCTTGCGTGAGGGCCCCAAGCCACACCCGGGGCCCAGACTCTCAGGCATCCTAATGGGAGCAGATTCCAACCTGTCTGTCAATTTTCATGAGGTTTTAAGCATGTTAAAGTGCCCAAAAAGCCCCAAATTCACACATTATGATGACATAGGGCTGATGTCAGGGCTCTTCACACACGATGATGACATAGGGCTGATGTCCTAGTGCTTGGACTATGACAAGAGGAAGGACAAGAGGGCCCTCACACATTATGACATCAGCCCTATTAAAACATTGGCATTATCAGAGCGATGGTGATGACATCATAGACATGTCATCGTGCTGATGTCATAGTGCTTGGGCCCCAAGAATCCTTAGAAAAAGAAGCGGGCCCTCGCACATTATGACATATGCACTCCGAGACTTCAACATTATCATAGTGAGGCAATGACATCATCACCATGACATCATAGTGCTGATGTCATAGTCTGGACCCTGATTATGACATGGAATGCTGACCTTAAATTGCAAGATGTATCCTGGCTGGACAATTAGCTCTCTAGTAGCCAACAAGTTGTAGGTTCCATCTTGGTTTTTGTTTGGCCAGTAGAGGTGGAAAGAAGGATTGCCACAAAAACCAGCTGTTTGGACACCATTTGGATAGAAACTCCAGCTTTCTTCATGAGATATACCACCTGAAGGTTTGAAGAGAGAGAGAGAGCGAGAGAGAGAGAAAGATTTTTTAATACATTATGTTCTGGGATTTGTGGCAGCCTGTGAGTGATATCTGTGTCAGAAATGTCTAATAATAAACCCCCTGATGGCTTTCTGAGACCACTTTCAGTTCCTCCTTGGCCTTGGTCACACATTGCTTGTGATTTCATCACCAGCCTCCCCAACTTTGAAGGCAACTCCTGCATCCTAACTATAGTGGCTGGCCAGCTTCCGTAAGCCAAAGAAACGGCTTCAATCTGCATGGACTCCCCTCTGACATTGCCCTCAATTCTCAGCACAGTTCTCGAAAGCATTTTGCAGACAAATATGTGCGACACCCAGACTATCATCTGGCTATCATCCTCAGGCAAACAGGCAGACAGAGAAAGTTAGCCAAGAACTGGAGGCAGCTCTACGATATATGGTGTCACGAGATTCAACCACTTGAATCAGAACCCTTCCCTGCATAGAATATGCCCACTTCCACTCTCCTCCCTTTCAATGTTGCTTGGGCTACAAGCCACCTCTGTTCCCAAGAAGAGGAGGTAATTTTTGCTCAGCTTAGTCTTTTGTGTATCCAAGTGGATCCGACTCTTACACACTATCAGCAGAGGTGGAAAGTAATTAATTACATTTACTCGCATTACTGTAATTGAGTAGATTTTTTGTGTACTTCTACTTTTTAAAGTAGTTTTAAAATCTGTAATTTTACTTTTAATTAAGTATGTTTTGTTTAAAGTATTGTACTTCACTACATTTTAAATCATATTCGCTACTGAGTAAAACATAAATTACACTGATTGATTGATGGAGAACAAATGCGATAAATTCACAAGAATGATGGAAACGGACAAAACAGTTGCCAGTGATGCAGACACAGCTAAAAGTGAAATGCCAAAAAATTCTTATGAAGCAAAGGGGTGTTCCATCCCATCCCCGCTGTTAAAAAAATGTAACTCGGTAACTTTTACACTGAGTAAATTTTTAATGAGCTACTTTTTATTTTTACTTGAGTAGATTTTTATAAGGGTAACTTTACTTGTACTTCAGTAAAAGTTCACTGAAGTAACAGTAATTTTACAAAATTTTATTACTCTTTCCACCGCTGACTATCAGCACCTTTAAATGGCTAGCTGACCAATGTCACTTGGCAGCCCCCAGGTATCGACTCTCCATAAATTGTGGCCTACATTCATTGGACCCTTCACGATTAGCAAGTTAATTAACTCCTATTCCATCAGGCTTTCCCTACACCGCATGCACTGCATCATCCAGAATTTTCATGTCTCTCAACTCAGATGCCTGGTGCCTAGTCCATTAGTCATCGGCATTGGCCTTCATTCCTCGTGAAATTACTTAGTGCCTCCATGCCAAGCTTGCCAAGGAATCTCAAGATTCATGTATCTAGCTTTCATGTCTCATGCCTTGAATTTAAGTTTCGATTCCAAGAATCCAAGAACTACGTGCTTCTGGATTAAAAACTTTGATCTTGAGCACTTCCGCTCACAACTACTCTTACTCATTTTGCGCTTTGGACACTCTGTCCACTCTGGATTTAAGACTTTGAACTTCAATGATTCTGCTCACAACTGCTCTCACTCTGCATGTTGGACACTGCATGCACATTGGATTTAAAACTTTGATCTTCCACTTTCCAAGCATCTAGGGACGCTTCACCAAGCATACACTCTAAGCTTGTGATTATTTGCTCAAAGTATCTGCTATGCTTTGCTACTCTTGAAACTAAACGCTGCTCACTGGTCAGCATTTTATCATTAAAGCTATTAATTTTTTTAATTCTGTGTGGTGTGTCTGCTTTTGGGTCATCTCGGGCTGCCTGAATCGGTCAATGCCTGACAAGTATTTAGTGTGACCACCCATTGCCTGGAAAGCCAGAATTGCCATTAATTTTTCTAGGTATACTTGCACACAGTTTTTGAAGGAACTCAGCATGTAGGTTGTTACAAACATATTGGAGAACTAACCACAGATCTTTTGTGGATGTAGACTGCCTTAAATCCTTCTGTTTGATAATGTCTTGATAATGTTGAAATCATGGCTCTGTGGGGGGCAAACCATCATTTTCAGGACTCTTCTTAAAACGAACATAGTTCTTCATGATGTCGCTGTATGTTTGGGTTAATTGTCCTGCTGCATGATCAAAATACCTTGAACAACACATCTTGATACCACAGTTTGGTTCGAAATCATTGCCTAGCTAATGCAGTATGACTGCATTGTATCTTCTTGCTGTGCTCAGACTTGCCATGGTGCAGGACCTGTGGCATGAAACTGTATTAAATAACCTCACCTTAGTAGCAGATTTACCATACCTTAGAGTTCCATGCCAAGATATAAGCCTCCTACACAGGCATTTCTGTTAATAACTGTATTTCAGCATATATTTGAAACGGATGATTATTAGCATGTGCTTGGTATAATTAGTTAATTATGATGGATGGATGCATTTATTCACATCTAGCTAAAATATATAACATATACTGTATATTAAAAATGTATACATACTTGTATACATTTGTGTATACACTTCGACATATGCCTCTCTCCTGTCACATGATGCCATCAATGATTGTGAGACTACTGACATTAGAGGAAACATAATACTAGCATTGCTGCCATAATTTTAATATGCCAGAGTTTTAAAAACACGCATGACAACTGTTTAATTGTGTATACAATTTTGGGCCTCTCTGTATATACTGTATAGGTCAAAAAGTTGGACACAAGTTTGGATTTATTTTTCTACATTTCAAACAATACTGGAGATTTCCAAGCTGAAATTATATGAAATAACACATATAGAATATTCATTCTTGAGAACTGGGACAAAACATGTCCAGCACATTACATTGTGTTTTTTAGTAAAGTTCTTCTTTTCTTGCTCTTCTGAATGTTGTATTTGTCTAATAATAAGATCCACTACAGTCAGATGATTTTTCTTTTTCAAATCAGATGGTGTTTTTACACAAAATTACATAGAATTAAACGAATGGTACAAACTTTTGAATATAAGAAAACATTACTATGCTTATTTTATATATTATGATTTAGTATTCAAAAATGTGTAATACCTTCATCAAAGGTGTCCAGGAGGGTGCTGGGGTTAATTTCAGAGCCTCCAACCAGAATGTTATCAAGAGCCCATTGAGCACGGTCTGGATTTGGGGTTATCAAACCTGAAGACACTTTAAATGGTTGCCACCAGCGTAGGCGTGTAGCATTGGTCAGAGCTCCCTCAGGCAAAAGAATGTAATCTCTTCTTACTGACAAATACTTCAAATAATCCATTTCATGAAGAAGTGTCCATGATATACCTTTGTGGGTGAGTGTGTATGGTTGTGTGTATAAGGTAGAGAGGGAAACAGAGAGAGAGAGAGAGAGAGGGGGGGGGGGGGTCAGGGAGAGTGACAAAGCCAAAGATAATTAATTATTTGTCATTTAAAAAATTTACAGTGCAGTTATTCTAAAAAAAAAAAAAAAAAAAAAATGCCTTAGACAAACCTCCATCAGAGGAATAATCCAGTAATACACCTTCTTTTCGACAAGATGAATAATGGCATATGGTCATATTGTCTTCACTTCCAATTCTTGTCCAGTATTCTACAAACCTAAATTATAAAACAACATACAAGAGTGTTAAAAGTGTCAGCTATTTTTCTGTAACATCATGATCTGATGTTAGAATGTTCTGTAATTGCACTTGAAAGTGTAGATGCTCTACAGGTTACTGATTTTAAAGCAAAAAATAAATGTATAATTATACAATGACTTTAGTACTGACTTGGCTCCACGTAAATCAAGGTCGACTGTGACAGCCTGCCTACTATTGGCCCCATTAAAAAACAGGGCCTTTCCCTCAATCAGCGCTCTACAGTCTGTGCATGGATGTCCTCCCTCCAAAATTTGCCACTGTGAACCCTGGGAATCCTCCCATTCAAAACGCTCCTTCAGAGTTTCCTACCAAAATAACAAACAAGCAAACAAAGAAAATGTAAGGGTAAAATATGTAAACACAAACCTTAATGTTTGTGTTTAAGGTGTTTGCTTGTATATAGTAACTGCTATACAGTAAACAGGCATTACCTTGAAAACTGAGGTAGCATGACAGTTCTGTCCAGAAAATCCTGCATCACAGATGCAGCGCTGTTCTAGACAGTCACCATGACCTTTGCAGTGTTTCTCACATGCAGGTCCAATGTAAATATTACCTAATGCCCAGTGCGTGTCCGAGTGTTGTTGATAAAACCGGAAACGAACAGCTCTGTGGTGTATCATATTGCATAGTCACACATTTATTTGCAAACACTCTGTAAAGCATTTGAAAAGTGTAAGAAGGAGTTATGTAGGGTCCCTTTAGTCAAAATAATTTCAACAGCTCAAGGTGAAAGGTCTTGTGAATATTTATATTAAGATTGCTATATTTTAATTTTGACAGCTAAAGGTCAAAGGGGACATATGAAAAGGTAATTAAAAGTAGTTGTGTCTTTCATGTGAAAGTAAATGTTTACACATGTTTAAGCCATTAAGAACGTTGGTGTCTCTTTCCTATAAAAATAATTATTTAGACAGACAACCAAGAATGAAAATTTAGATCATTTTTATAGCGTGTTTTATAATGGTTCTTCTGCAGAGATTGTTTCATTGTTGCATAATAATCTTAAATCATTGAATAGATGTGTCATAAGTATTATAGATTTGTTAAGGCGATTTCATATTAGCTATGGCAGAGAAACGTTTTAATAACATTTCGGACAAAGACGGTAACAATAAAAAAAAATCTGTACTGATGATGAGTACATAACCCCGAACCCTTTCTTAGTGGATGTAATCAACCAGTTAATTGAACATTTAACACCCCACCATTGTCATGATGTCACATGTGTGTAGAAAGCGGACACAGATGCAGGAGTTCTTGGCACGTCTTTTTCGTCTTTTTATTTATTTGTTTTCTTTTAAACTCAAAGTCTTTCTTTTTGTTTGAAGAACACTTAGCAACTAAAATCAACAGAAACAAAAGAATAACAAAACGGGTACGAAACTCGGTCTCCTCAGGCTGTTGCAGCAGGCCGGCTACTCGATTCCTTGAAATATTCCATGCACACCTCAAAAGTCCCGAACTGGTTCACCTCCAGCGAGGCAGGCGTGTCAACTTGAACTTGAACGAAAAAACTAACTTGGATCAGTCTCTGTCCTTGCTCTGGCGCTGCTGTGTTTTAATGCTGAAGGGGAGACACGAACATGTAATCTCAGAGGTGAGTGAGACACACATACAAACGGACATAAAATACGACGGTGAACGGACAAGATGCTACGGGTTCGGCCGGCTTAAATAGAGACACACAGGGGTGAGACACAGGTGTACATAATTCGTGATTATGAAGACATACCAACATTGACACACTAGGTGGGGACAAAGTGTCGGCTCAGTAGTCCGGAGACCCAGATCTTTTTCCCCCGGACCGTGGTGGCACACTGAGATTGTAAGAAGAGTGAATTTTGCCTTGATCACTAATGTCAACAGCTTTGCAGATTTTTATAATTATATTTTAGAGATTTTAAACAGTTTGATAGATGTGGCAAATTAATTGATTTCACCCAAGGATGTTGTCACCATTGAAATTAGAGGTGATACGCTCAATATATCATCACTCATTCAATTAATCAATGGGTCCATCAATTTGCAGTCTTTTCTGACCATGCTTGAAAATGCCATTCAAAGTAAGAATGAATTTTTTAAAGACAATGTTTTAATTAGTAAATTGAATTGAAATAGTTCAGCCACCTCGCGATGGTACATCTAGAAGAAAAATGGGTTCAATCTTCAGTTCAGAAGTTGTTCAGAAAAAAATTAGGCATCTATACATTTTTTTTTTGCAATAAAGACAAACATGTGCTTTGCTTTATGTGTTAGACAACTTTTGAATCCTGGAAAAAATATTTTCAAATAGAAAAGATTGCTAAGGAAATACAAGAAGATGTAGGGTTAACTGAAGACCACACCAGTCACCTTTGCTGATGTATCAAAATTTGAGACACATTTGAATTGTAAAATTGTAATTTTTAACTGTTCTGTAAACAAGGCTGGATACTTTTTCTTTCAAACCAGCAAGACGCCGCATCAAAATACACTGTACTTGTTTTTGCATGACAACCACTATTGCAGGGTTAAAAGCATCACAGGGCTTTTGGGTTCTAGTTACGCCTGTCGTTTCTGTCATTCAGGGTTTGAAGATTCATAGAAACATTGATGTAAATTTAACTGTAACATTTGTCATAATCCAGATTGTTACAAACATGCTCAAAACGTAATTAAATGCCCAGATTGCTTGAGGTTATGTAGTTGAGAAGTGGTTGTTGGTAGGAGACGGGTGTGTCGCTGAGTATTTTAAGACGTTCCGGCCTAACAAATACAAAGGCTATATCTTTATAGCATATTATGCTTGAGGGTTCGATTCATACCTTTTGTTAAATTATTTAGTGAAAGAAGGAATAACGGCACCCTAAAGCCATGGGGTTTTCAGAAAAAAGAAAGTTTATTTTCCACATTTCTGGAACACATTAGAGCACCAAAACTACGTAGGTCCTTATTCTGAGCCTAAGTTCTATGGTGTGGATAATAGGGCTGCACAATTAATCCAAACAAAAAATCACGAACTCAATTCATACATACATGTGATCTCATTTCTGAATAACAGTGATTAACTTGCGTGCATTTCCCTGCAATCAGATCACGCTGCTTTCACAAGTTCATGAATTTACTTGACAACAGTTCACTGGTTGCAAACAAAACACTATTAAATTACCAATCAGGCCAGAGATTAGCAAATGATTTAGTTATACATCTTAATCACTTCTCATCTCTCTTCCTCATATAAGGCATTCCGCTGTCACTTACATGACGTGTAACAAGGAGGTGGAGCTAAACATGCTAACCAGTAAAAGGGAATCGGTGTAGGATGGTGTTATTTTCATGCCAAAAACTGTTTTATATATATATATAAAATAGCATGCATATTTATACATTTGGAATCTGCATCTACATTTTCTGTTACATGTATAGAATTAGTTTCAGCTGAAACTCATGATCAATGGTGTTAGGGATAATTAGTTTCAACCAAATCATTAAAACTAACAATGGACTATGGCACTATCTTGATAGGGGGGTGGAAGGTGTTACTCATTTATTTATTCTCTACAAGGGCACTACCTGCACAGACCAAACTGTTATCTTCTTGTACTGTTATAAAATTCTAAATATAAATAAACAAAATACAGCTTTTTTTTCTCAGAGGTAAATGGAAAAGAGAAGTTGTTCAGCTGTTTAGTGTCACTATGCAGATGTTACACCCAGTGTAGTTACCAAAATCTTTGGTTTAGTTCTCATTGAGTGGCCACACATCACTTCCACATTTCCCTCACTTTTCTTACATGATTCTTATGTGAGCATAAACAGTGAAACATTCCGCAGGTTTATAATACACCGCGACCAAGTGCACCATGTTCCCGCCGATTAGGCGCGTGGTCCGTTGCCTGGCAACACTGAACGAAACGAGGCATAATCGTGGTGTTTGCTTCGGTTATGACATAGAATAGTTTATTATCTTCTGTGGTAGATCTGATTTATTCAAACACAATAATAAAGCTTTATATCCTCAGGAGGGCTCATTACATTGTTTTAGCGATAATTTCACGGAAGCGAGTTCAGAACTAAATCGCTGCTCCCGCTCCATCTAAAGCACTTTCACACAAAAAAAGTGTGAGAAGCTTTGATTCTGAGAAGTTCAGAAGCTTCGAATAGAATGAACGAACGAATTAATTTTCTCAAAACCTTATACAATTAAGTAGAGCTAAATCCCTAAATATCCTTATGAAATATCGCTGATTATCAACGCTGGAATGAATGGCGAATTGTCGATATTTCACGGAAGCATATATATATATATATATATAGAAACTGCATATATGGAATGAAACCTGAGATAGTTACATATACACACTGAATGACGCATAGCTAGTATGCGCGATCCCTTGCGCCATCTGCTGAGAGAAATGAGAATTGCAGGTTGGAAAAGGCAGGAAACGGCATGACCGGTGCGCAGCTGTCAGCAATTTCATGTAAATAAGAGCAAAATAGCTTTATACTGGCTTTTACTGGTGCGATTTTGAAAATGTAAGCATGCTAGGTGATTAAGCTCACACATCTAGGAAAAGTCATGAAAGGAGTTTCCTGGAATTTGATATAGTATTTTTTCCCCCCCATTGCGGTCAAATGACCAGTACTCTGCGCTTCTAGTGTTAAGAAAGAGATGGCAGAATACTGTATAAACGACACTGACATTTTGAGATAGGGATGTTTAGCTTTCAGTAATGAAATTCTACAAAGTACAAAGGTCAACCATTTTAAATGCATAACGATTGCTTCTGGTTGTATGAAAATCTTTAGAACCATAAAAACACTCCAGCGATTCCACTGCTTGACAATTACATAAACAGGCAGAAATCTTTCTCAACACCCTCCATACAATAATTAGAATATTTATTGTATGGAGGGTGTTGTAATAATAATAATATATATATATTGGCCACACAAAAACCTAATATTGAGCACACGTTAAATGACGGTGAAGCCAGGTTCGGGAACTCGATGGTTATTGCAATGTCTGTAAGACGCAAAAGGCCTTTGAGTTTCTTGGTTGTTTTTATCACAGTTTTAAAAAGTGTTTCCCCTCAATGACCCCACAACCTCTTAGCTCTAAGTTAGCACTAAATTTGCTGTGGAGAAAGATGTGTCAAAGACCGGACAGGTCAAACACAACGATCCCTCAAAATGTAATTTTTTTATATGTAGAATGTGAATTAGATCAATTGAACAATGCACAATTGCACAATGGCATTATGCAGATAAGAGACTGATAAAACCTGACAATGCTAATGTATTCATAGGCATTTTTACTACAGCATACTGTATGGAAGACTTGAGTTATAAAATTTTATCGATCGCTTACAAGAAAGGTGTTTATACACTGATACCGATTCTATAATTTTTAAAAGTAAGAAAGGTGACTGGATGCCCGCATTGATCAATTACTTAGATGGTTTTTCATTTATACAGTAGGTACTAAATCGGAAAAAAAAATTTTACCGCCAAACCACACGGCAGCGGCAGCGTTTGGGTTTGTGCATTTGCAGGCTTCTTCCGCTGAGTGGCACTATATAATTATAGACTGACATCTCAGGCCTTAGTTCATTCTCTCAAGGATTAATGAGACAAATTAAGCAAAGTAAATGTATACCTTTATATCTAGCCTTTAGATTATATCATGTGTAACACAAACGTATAGCCAAAAAACAGACTCTGGGTGTGCATCAGAAAAAGTTTGCCAGATTAATGTTCAAAAACGACTTTTGAACAGAGGCTCTGCTGAAAAAAGTTAGGCACATCAGTCCCTTTACCCCAAATAAAAGGTTTTTCTGAGTGTTATAATATAGTTCCAACATAACAGATGTACAAACCGAACAACTGTGTGCACTGAATACTAAACTAAACCAGGCATGAGGATTAATAAACTGAGATGTGTGTTTTTTTAATTTTTATTATTTTTTTTATTAAATATAAAGTTTAAATATTTTATAAAAATACCAAAGAAAATGATTGTGTATATAGTGATTAAAAACAATGCAATTTATGTTATCATAAGGAAAATCTCAATTTCTTCCATTCCTGGGATTAAAAATGGTATAACAATGTCAATTTTAGGATCTAGAATCCAGGGCCCAGTTTTTCAAAAGTAATCCAGTGGGATTTTGGATCACGGATTGGATCAAATCTTGGAAATGGGTTTTTCAAAAGTAAAAGAGGGATTCTGAATTAAGATCAGACCACGTAATCCAATCTTACATTTGATTTGGATCAAACCTGCCCTTTGGGTTATTCAAAACTTTGAACTCAGATTGGGATCTATTTGATCCAAAAAACAAAAAACAAAAACAGGATTATCCTGATCCCATCAGAATGGTGGATTCAGTTGTGATTTTTTGACCCCAGTGGATGTAGTGAAGACAGTACAAGATATTTCTAGAAAACGCAAACGTACCTCAGCTACAAACAAGGATGGTGTATGAGTTATGAGTTACTTCTTAAGCGGGAAACCGAGTGAACAGAAGTAGAAATTTAACTGGGTAAAGAACAAATCTTGCTTGCCCAACTGCAGCAGAAAAAAGTGCAGATGGAGATACATCTCCTAAAGGCAAAGATGGAAAGTGCTGGTGTCTGTCCTGTAAATTATTTTTGACAGTATTGTTTTTGTTTTGTTATTTAACATTAGAACAAACTGAAGAAATGTAAAATCTTTTTTTTTTTTTTTTTTTGCAGTGTTTCTATTTCTTACAATTAAAACAAACAATGGCTATTTGTGGCCACTGGTATTTTGCCTACCTGTTGTTTTTTGCTAAGCCAGTAGGCTATACTGTTGGTTCCATTTAAGGCCATGGTAAACAGGATTTGGTAATCCTGAAATTTGGATCACAGTGATCCAACCCAAAGTTCCTTTAAAAAACTGTCATAAAAGTAAGATAGATCAGTTAATCCTGGTGAGCAAAACATGGGATTTCCAAATCCGGACCAATTTGATCCAGATCAAATTTTTTTGAAAAACTGGGCCCTGAAGATGAAATTTACACAAATTTAAAAAGTGGCCTGAAGCACTGCAGGTCTTCAGAAGAGCCTCAGATACAAGAGTGTCTTAAACTGGGGAGGGGTGAGTTTCTCTGAATGTATAGGTGAGAACAGCTGATTCACATCTGGGGAGGTGTGTATTATTTGCATTTGAATGGTGTCTGAAATTGTAATGCACACACAGTCACACTAAAAGAACAACAACCCAGGATAAATAGGAATAAGAGGCCCTGATTATACTGCACAAATATTATTTAGTACATCAAAATTCCTACTCACTTATATGCGTGCGGTTGAGCGCTGATTAGACTACATAGGAAATTAAAGAGGAGGAATTAAACAACAATAGCCCACGTTTATAAAATCATAAATTTTTTTCGTAATTGTGAGTGCACTTAAATAAAAGTAGTGTCCTATAAAGGCTATGTAGCTTATATAGTTTTATTATTTAGTTTTTGAACATTAATCTGGCAAACTTTTTACTGATGCACACCGAGTTTGTTTTCTGGCCACATTAGTGGTACAGCGCAGCAGGGGTCATTATTTATTAAAGAAAATTATTATGATCATAACAGCCTATTGCATTTCATTCTTATAATAACGCAAAAACACAAGCGGGGCTGAATGACAACGACATCTGCTGATGCAGTAGAATTCTGACAATGTTTTAATTTTATGGACATTTAGTTTCATTTATTTCAGTTAATAAATCTACTACAAATGTAAAGAAGACAAAATATAAGATGACACAAAACCCTACACGCATAGCTTTTCTAATTACACATGATAAAATTTAAAGGCTCACTGTGTTAACGTTTACTTTATGATACCATGATAACATTAGTGCAGAAAGATCTGAAGAGACTTGTGTCTATTACATCATGACTTTGAGACGTTCACAGTATATTCGAACCGTAGACAGTGTTTATTTTGCTGAACATTACAAAACAGCGATGTCCAATAAAACAGTGCATCTTTAATAAACCATATTGGTTTTCGAGTCAGAAGTAAAATTAACAAAAGACTGAGAAGCCCGTAAACTTGATCCTGAACAGCCACGGACTGACTTTAACAATAATAGTTGTTTGTTTTATATTTATGTTTTTTGTATATTTTTTCAATGTTCAAATGATAAAATTTTGCGATTGAGTCCCATGGATTACATTTAAATATTTTTTATTAGTAGTAAGCCAGGCTTTAGTAACCACTGACAAATCACAATGTAAGCCCTCTCTCGCGCACACGCTTTCTCTCTCACTCTCTCTCGCACACACACATACAGTACACACACACACACACAAATAGCACATGAAATCGCGTAAAACCAAATGAAACTAGGGCAAAAAATATAAGCACTGAAAAATACAGTAGTATACTGTAGGTGATCCCTGTCCTGTGATAACAGGCGCTAACCCTCTGGAACTGTTTAGTTGTTTTAGTATTGTTTTCAAGTGTGATGGTTTATGGGGATTTAATCTCTCTGCTGCCGCATCTATTCAGTTGTGATACGTGATTAATGCCCCATCAGATCTTTGATGGGGGAACATTATGCATGGTTAAATGACTAAAGAAATACTGATCCGTATGGACAGATATTTGTTCCAGATATTATGCACCATTAATCGATTTGTTATGCCAATTTTTGACTATCAGCAAAAAAAACATCAACAATAACATCAAAAATATAACGAAAACAAACCCAAGCAGAAGTTACAATTTAAGCTTTACTTTGCAGCAAAATATTATCTACCAGTGTACTAAACATAAATAGATAAAATACACAGTAATGTAAAATAATGTACATAGGCGGTATAGATACATTACAGATGTTACTGTGTCTTTAAGGATTATTAAGGATATCTTGAAAAATATTGCAATAAGTGGTTTTATTGATGAATTAATTAATTAATTTAAAATATCATAAGCATCATGGGGTGTGTATTGAGTGATTAAAAAAAAAATAATATTTTTTTTTACCACATCATCTATTTATGAATCTGTGTTTGACAATGTTAGAACTGACTATTTATTGAACATAGTGTATAAGGCTGCCTGGACACTGCAGTTAACTGAAGCAGTCAATGCTCCACCTGGTGGGATTATACAGCACCTCAATCATCCATTTATAAAGCGCATGGGGGCGTTTATGGTGCAGGGCATTGTTAACGGATCGTGTATAGACTTGTCATGGTTCTTCCATGGACCTGCCATTGTCCAGGTGGCTGTTTGAGATGGCTCCCACTGTAACTAAATTAAACATACTATTTTTAGCAGGACCTAACAGAGATATCCGATGTAAAATATCTGAAATCAAAAGATGTAAAGCTTCTCACCACCTTCCACTCATTTTCATCTTCTTCACCCCCAAAAAGTCATGATGATTCATATAAACCTTATACCGTCTTTAAATCTTCCCCTTTTAAACGTTCACTCTGGGTAGATTTTTAAATGACTTGCAAAGATTATGACTGATGTATTTTATCATTAATTTTTATAAAATAATTAAAATGAACAATTTTAGTAAATTGTTTTTATTTTATATTCCACTACACATTAATACACGGAACGGATATGTTTTTTATTTACTTACCTAAGGGTACATACCCATAATATGATTAAGCAAAAATACACACTCAACTAAACATATAGTTCAGACAAATCTAAAGAGTTAACACGTTGTATTTAAACAACTGAACAATTTTTATTTACTCTAGGGTAATTTTTTTTAACAAAAGACACAACATAATTGCGCGAGCACACACACACACATACACACACACACTCACCCCTGCGCAAGCACACACAAACACAAAATAAAATATTCTTTACACGCACACACGCGGTCACATTTTTATAGTAAACAGTACACACGTGCACAGATGTTGATTATGCAAGTGACGCATGCGCACTGAGGCCGAGCATGGGACACGATTACCATGGGACACAGCATGAGAGAGAGAAAAACATTGACTCAGTTGTGATCACGTGTCTCTCGCTGTCAAAACAAGAAGCGCATGTGTGCCACATGATAACCCATGATATTTGCTACTTGTACATTAAGACTCGCTTGTTTAAGAAGTCAAAATATATTTAAGATTTTTGCCGGAATGCTGGCAAACCGCGTTCCACTCTATTTTATAATACAATAGTTGTTTTGCAGAAAATCATTAATCGAGAGAGGAGTGAGTTCATAGTCCAGCGGGTTTCCATACGAGTCAAAAAACTTTGCAGACGACTCATCATTAAGGAAAAGCTAACCAGTGTTCGGCCTGCATGTGCCTAGATGTGTATTCACTTTGAACATGGCCGGAAAGTCACTCAGTGTATTCATAGGTAGATCATCACAGGCCACCACTCCGTGAAATATTTTATCTATTTTAGGACAACTTCTCATATCATCCGTTAAATTAAATGATGTAAATTCCTTTACTGGTAATCAATCAGCACGTTTATTTGGTTATTTCCAAAATGCTGTCAAAACTGGCGTTAAATGATCAAATTTACTGTTCTCGGGAGAGCCTGTCGAGTTCCAAATGCATATTCCTAGACTTTATCAATGACAAATGTTGCCCACAATCATCATCCAGATTCAGGTTGAACGCAAACAATGTATATCCGTTTAGGTACTCCGTCCTATTGATTACTAAGATAGGATCCTTTAGTTGTTTTCCTGATGCTAAAATTAATGGAATTTACAGACCACATTACCCCTCTGGAAGACTGGTTGAAACGGTTTTGCAGGGTATTGTATTCCATCGACACAAAGCACCACAAATTCTGTGTCAAAATGTTTAAAATTAAAAGGATTTTTATTGTATGCTCTGCTGAACACATCATTGTCTACCATTCCTAAAAATATAATTTTAGGTAATGGTCCTAGGAAAAGTTTATTTTGGGAACAAATACGGCTCCCTGCCGCTTGTAGGGGTTACATAATAAAGACAACGAATGGCTGTCGCATGTCCACCAGTAAATGTAGACATTTTAATGTGGACACGATGCCAACGCATTCTTCAGCATTAATATGTAAT